>CAIGRH010164832.1:0-15205 GCA_903798295.1 Fraxinus nigra | reverse complement strand
TATTTTTTTTTATTCTCATTCTTCTACTCATTTTCAACCACACATTCTTCAATAAAATAATATTTTCCATCACATCAATAACTTTTCCTTCTTTTTCAACCACATATTCCCAATCACATCAATAAAAAAAAATACATTCTTTTGAAAATAATGTGCACCAAACAGGGGCTAAAACGTGTTTATCCGTTGGGAAAGCCAAATTCTATCATCAAAAGAAAAGATTCTGGCGGTGGGAATTGGATTTGGACTTTGCAAATGGGACCTGAATCATTTTCAAAATCAACAATAGACCAAAACGTCCAAGAAACACTCGAAAAGCAAGGCACTAATTAGGACCCATTATGCAGTTTATTTTATACTTGAGGACCCAGAAAAGAACCCTCATAATAATTTTTTTTTAAATGCGCCAATATAGCAAAGAAAAGTGCTGATATATATTTTGAGATTAATAACGGTTGACGACATAAAAATGCAGCTCAATTAAATGGTCCAAGAAGTGAAGCTTCAAATAGGAGATCCGAAAGGTATGCCTAAGGAAAATCTTGTAAAATGCCCAAAATAGAGTTGTGCAATATAGGTTCATCATCGCCCAAGCCTATAAGAAGCCCAAACTCTGGGCGAATACAACATCTTATTGATATCCAAGGCGACGACATTATTATCGCCCAGAATTCGGATACATGGATATTTCAAGTAATGGTTACCAATGCAGTTAAAAAGCGTTCTCATCATGTCCCACGATCCAGGAAATCCCGGTTATCAGCAGTTCAAAGGTGGAGGCGATATTAGTTAGAAACGGAAGTTCTACGACAAATCAGTCATGATGAAGAACGTGGATAGTTACAGGACGACCAACAGTTTCAGGCGGTTATATAACAACTGTTTGAGGAGTATAAAAACAGAGAGAAGGCATAGAAGAAAAAGGACCCCGAATCAAACACTCTCGAACAGAGACTGTGTAATTTTCATTATCTTTACTTTCATCGCATTTAACCTGTAGTCGTTCTGTGTGCTTGCGCCCCTTTGAGGCATCCTTGGAGGCATTTCGTTTTCTCACCCTTTGTAAATCTTCAATAAAACACCTTTTTTTGAGACTTTGTCTCAAGAGGTCTGTTTCTTACACAATCGTCTGAGTTTTCTTTTAATTGTTAGCGAGATCCGACTTTCCGCGTAAAACAATTACATTTTACTTTTAAGTGATTATTAGATTATATGGCAATCCTGATGTAAAAGATTAAACGGTACCAAACATTCTTAATAAAGAGAAAGAAATCCAAATTTTTTTAGTATATTTTCTCATAATTTATACACCACTAAGTTTAGAACTCGTAATACTTTAATAGGTCAATTTTGTGAAAACGCACCTAAAAACATTTTTTTTTTCTAAATAAAAATGTATATAGCATAAAACACATATATCAACCTTGCATGAAAACAGTATGTTGTAAATTTCAAGCACAACTCAATAAATTAAAACAAAATAAACATAAGCATGCACAAACGTTATATGCTGACATTTGTGAATAGCAGGTGTTGAAATATGAAGCTGTGACTCCTATGACTCAGCACAATCAACAGCAGACAATTGATGATCAGCAAAGGAAAGAAAGACGTGATGGTGAAGGGTAGAAATGTCACTACCAGGCAGACGCACTAAAGGCCAATTTGCATTCTGTTATGTGTCTGCTGTGTAACCTTTTCTGTTGAGAATTCAGTTGTATAGTTTTTATTTTATTTTATTAGTTCCAGCCAATTAGTTTTGAGTAGGATTCTAGATCATTCCAATTATTTGTGTATATATATGTTGAGGCACAGCACAAGTAGATGTATGTAAGCTGGAAAATTACTCTTTAATCAAGAATCAAATTATTTCTCATTTGTTCTCTCTTCTACAAAGAAGAGCATCTTCATTTCTTCAATTTCTTATATGGTATCAGAGACATAAACTATGGCAGACAATCAAAGCATCACAATAGAAACAACAAATCAGAATGCAAATTTTGAGCAAAATCTTAACACTGATCCAGTACCAAACATTCATTCCAATGATCCTACTCATCCCAGCAGCCCCTACTATATTGGTACAAACGAGAACTCGGGTGCAATATTGGTCACCCACTTGCTTGACAATACCAACTATTATGCTTGGGCAAGGTCCATAAAAAGGGCACTTCGAATTAAGAATAAATTGGGTTTCATTGATGGAAGTCTCACTGAACCAGCACATACCAGCAACCTTCTAATGGAGCATTGGCTACGTTGCAATGACATAGTCATTGCCTGGCTGCAAAACACTATGTCTATTGACATCAAATCTCGTACACTCTATGCAGACACTGCTCGTGAGCTATGGTTGGATCTGGAACATCAGTTAGGACAACAAAATGCCCCACGAATCTATGAGGTTAAACAGTCCATTGCTGCTCTAATGCAGAATGACGATATGGTGAGTGTATACTTCTCAAAATATAAAACACTCCTTGATGAATTGATGAACTATGAGTCCATCCCTAACTGCACTTGTGGAGGTTTCAAATCTGTGATTGAAAACCAACAAAGAGACTGGGTAATGAAGTTTTTGATGGGGCTGAATGACTCATACAAGGCGATCAAGGTTCAAATCTTGCTGATAAAGCCGTTTCCTACTCTGAATGAGTTGTATTCCACAATCCAGCAAGAGGAGAAAAGAAGACAAATCTCTATGGACACTTCTGTGCATGATTCCTTCACCTTTGCTACGAGAGGAATTCCCTATAATGCAACAGGGCAGAGAAAATACTACTGCACTTTCTGTAAAATGGTTGGACATTCACTAGAAAGATGCACCAAGGCCAACCCCAAGAAAGCTACTTGCAGCCACTACCATATGACAGGTCATTCTGTGGACAAGTGCTATAAGATACATGGATACCCTCCTGGACACAAATTATATGAAAAAGGAAAAGGATATGCTAGCCCAGTTTCTTTGCAGACCCAAGGAAATACTAATGATGCCAATCAGGTTACATTTACTCAGGAGCAGCACGCACAGCTTCTGGCACTATTGCAGTCACAAAACAGCAGATCCCTCACCAACATAACTCCTACAGATCCCAAAATATCTGGTATCTCATCCTGCCTATCTGTCTATGGTCTCAAAACTAGCAAAGGTAACATACCATGGATAATCGGCACAGGAGCAACAAACCATATGGTCTGCTGCACCTCATTATATAGCAATCTCCCAACCAAAGTGTCTTATTCAGTTTCCCTTCCAAATGATGATCTAGTTAATGCTACACATACAGGAACTGTAAAAGTCACAGAAAATTTAACTCTGAACAATGTGCTTTACATTCCATCCTTTGCTTTTAATTTGATATCAGCCAGGAAACTAACACAAACTTCTAAATGTTGTCTCATATTCCTTTCTGAAAATTGTTTTGTGCAGGACCTTTTGACCTTGAAAACGACTGGAATTGGTGAAGTGAGGCAGGGATTATACCATCTTCTACAAACTCAAATTTCTCCATCAGCACCAACAGAAGCCCTCTCTCTTATTCCAAGCAAAGCTCCCATATCAGAAGCTATATCTGGCAACAATGAGGATTTTTACCTTTGGCACTACAGGCTAGGACATCCATTTGATTCTAGATTAGGCTTATTAAATATAAATTGCACTCCTAAACTTGTTAAAGAATCTTGCTCAGTTTGTCCTATGGTTAAAATGCATAGATTACCTTATTCTATCAGCCATCATAAATCCAAGAAAATCTTTGATCTCATACATTGTGACCTCTAGGGTCCTTGCACGCAAACTAGCTATGATGGATCTAAATATTTCCTTTCCATAGTAGATGATTTTAGTAGGTGTACATGGGTATATATGTTGAAATCAAAATCAGATGCAACTGCAGCTTTGCAAGGTTTTTGTGCTCTAATTAAAACTCAATTCCAATCACAAGTAAGGGTGATTAGAACAGATAACCGGGGGAGGTGATTTTAGATGAAAGAATACTTCCATAAAGAGGGAATTATACACCAGAAAACATGTGTCGAGACACCACAGCAAAATGCCATTGTAGAAAGAAAACACCAACATATACTCAATGTTGCAAGAGCTTTAAAAATTCAAAGTTCTATCCCTATGAGATATTGGAATGACTACATCCTCACTGCAGTATATTTAATCAACAGAACGCCTTCACCATTGCTTAGAAACAAAACCCCTTTTGAGATCTTATTCAAACATAAGCCAGACTACTCACACCTCAAAGTTTTTGGATGTCTTGCCTTTGCCTCGACCCTAGCCAATCACAGGACTAAATTTGAGTCAAGAGCCAAGAAGTGTATATTCTTAGGTTATCCTTTTGGAATCAAGGGATACAAACTTCTTGATCTTGAATCCAAGAAAGTTTTTGTCTCAAGAAATGTAATATTTTATGAGGACCAATTTCCTTGCAAAGACAGCAATGCATCTGAAAATATTACGATGAAATTGACACAACCAATACCTACTTACACTGAAACAGAAAACTATATTCCTGTTTCTCCAACAAATGTCACTGATGAGATAATGATAGATAGAAATGATCATTACCTCTCAACTCATGAATCAGATAATCATCCTACAGAACCAACTCCCTCACCAGATTCCCAAGAGCCTGAGCAAGAATAATTTGATAATCAGGAACCAACACGTAGATCCTCAAAAGCCAAAAGGACCCCCTCTTATCTTGAAAACTATATCTGTCAGCAGGCATCACTTCATCCATCACAGAAGTTGGACAAGGGCAAAGGTCTTCACACTCCAGGTAAATCGTTTCCTCTTAGCGCTACCATATCAAATCATAGATTATCAAGTAACCACAAAGCTTTTATAACTTCTATAACCACACATATCGAACCTGAGACATACCAAGAAACACTTGCTTCACCTAACTGGTGTAGTGCCATGAATGTTGAGATTGTTGCCCTTGAGATGAATAACACCTGGGTTGTCACAGATCTTCCTCCCAACAAAAGATCCATTGGGTGCAAGTGGGTATATAAGGTAAAGTATAAAGCTGATGGGAGTGCTGAAAGGTTCAAGGCCAGACTTGTGGCAAAAGGATACACACAACAAGAGGGATTAGACTACCATGAAACCTTTTCACCTGTGGCAAAAATGGTAACTTTCAGGACCTTGCTTGCTGTTGCTGCTGTAAATGGATGGTATCTACATCAATTCGATGTAAATAATGCGTTCTTACACGGGGATTTAGAAGAAGAAGTGTACATGGAAGTACCTCTTGGTCATCCTGATGCAGGGGGCTTGAAAGTATGTAGGTTGTTGAAAAGCATATATGGCCTTAAGCAAGCGTCTCGACAATGGTATTCCAAGCTTTCAGCTTTCATCATTGAACAAGGGTTCACTCAATCAAAAGCAGACTATAGCCTATTCACAAGGTCAAATGGGAGCTCTTTCACTGCCATCCTTGTCTATGTGGATGACATAATTGTGGCTAGCAGTAATGTCAACAACATTGATTCTCTTAAAGGCTTGCTTGATAAGAAATTCAAGATCAAGGATTTAGGCATATTGAAATATTTTCTGGGGATAGAAGTAGCAAGGTCTGATAAGGGAATCTATATTTGCCAACGAAAATACGCTTTGGACATACTATCAGATTCAAGAACATTAGGGAGTGTGCCAGCAAGGATACCTTTGGATCAAAATGTAAGGATATCTAAAACTGATGGAGAGCTACTTCCTGATCCTAGCATGTATAGAAGGCTGGTTGGAAGATTGTTATACCTCACAATTACCAGGCCGGACCTTTCATATTCGATACAGCTATTAAGTCAATTCATGAGTGCTCCTCGCACCTCTCACCTCAATGCTCAACAAAGTTTTGAGGTACATAAAAGGAGCACCAGGACATGGATTGTTACTCTCTACTAAATCAAAATTGGAGCTCAATGCTTATTGTGACTCATATTGGGGAGCTTGCCCTGATACACGGCGGAGTGTCACAGGGTATTGTGTAATGCTTGGAAGATCATTAATATCTTGGAAATCAAAGAAACAAGGCACAATATCCAGGTCTTCAGCAGATGCAGAGTATAGGGCAATGGCAAATGCATGTTGTGAGCTCACTTGGCTCAGGTATTTGTTTCAAGACTTGAAAGTTGATCTTCCACAGGCAGCTACTCTATACTGTGATTACATAAGAGGACTAAGCACATTGAGTTGGATTGCCACTTGATAAGGGATAAAATTCAGGAAGTAAGTATAATCACTGAGCATCTTAATAGTGATTCACAAGTCGCTGACATTTTGACAAAATCGTTAAACTCATTCCAACTTTACCGACACATGAACAAGATGGGAGTTGTTGATATCCACTCTCCATCTTGCGCGGGGATGTTGAAATATGAAGCTGTGACTCCTGTGACTCAGCACACTCAACAACAGACAATTGATGATCAGCAAAGGAAAGAAAGACGTGATGGTGAAGGGTAGAGCGGTCACTACCAGGCAGACGCACTAAGGGCCAATTTGCATTCTGTTATGTGTCTGCTGTGTAACCTTTTCTGTTGAGAATTCAGTTGTATAGTTTTTATTTTATTTTAGTTGTTCCAGCCAATTAGTTTTGAGTAAGATTCTAGATCATTCCAATTATTTGTATATATATATTGAGGCACAGCACAAGTAGACGTATGTAAGCTGGAAAATTACTCTTTAATCAAGAATCAAATTATTTCTCATTTGTTCTCTCTTCTACAAAGAAGAGCATCTTCATTTCTTCAATTTCTTATTAATCCTCATTGGATGGAAGATCAGCGGTGTCGAAATCCTGTGAGAACGTCTTTTTGGCCTCATCATTCGACTCACTTGGCACAATCACCACTGGACTCTCCGGGTTTCCAGTTTGTTGGTGTTGCATTTTTGTGCTTCGACACCTTCATTAGTGAATCGTGCAATGAAATGGAATTGATATGTGACAGAGCAGTTTGGCAATACCATACTCTGACCAACTTTTCTTCTGCCTTGGTTCACTTTTCCATGAGGTTCTGCAATTGACGAAGTTCTTGAGTTATAAGGAATCTATCTTTTTGTCCCCAATTCCCCATCAGCTATCCCTTCCCGTATTCGTTTAGCAGTAAACTCAAGGATGCCTTTTATGTACGAGTCGAAAAGGATGTATCTCTAGATACCAACCAAACTAGCTAGTCGAACTAGCCTCTCTCAAGTGAGAAGGATTTGCTGCTTCCTTACTTATTAGTATTCGATGCTTTCTTCCAAAAATGAATCTGAAATTTCGATTCAGCGAGTGTAGCAAGACGTATCTGAAGAGGCTAACTCGGAAACATATGCTAGGGCCCAAACAAGGCTCAATGTATAAGAATTAGGATTTTGCCACTTTGACAGAAAATTTTAAAAGATGCTTTGACATGATTTGAGGTGATAGAAGATGATTTGATAGAAAAGTTGGTTGTATTTAAAACAATTCAATGATATAATGATGTGTTGCCCTATGTCAAATTTTATATTAAAAATCTGGCACTATAGCATGATCCTAAGAATTTTGCAATAGACCAAACTTGTTATAAATGGAATTTGGAATGCAAGAGCCAGCCCAGAAAATATGGTTAAGAATTAAGATGTAGTGGAGTAGTTATTATATATGAGGACTACACTGTCAATTTCCAGTTCTTGGCTTGTTATAATCTTTCCATCATCCTCTCTCAAGACAGCCATGCAATTGAGGATGATTTTTCCTAATTATTTTCAATAATCTTTTAAAAGTGCAGTGGGTACATTGGCTAACGAAAGATGATACGATGCATCAAAAATATATTGAAGGGACAAATAAGGAAATGACAAGTTTAGGACAACAAATCTCAATTCGAAAATTAGGGATGATCGAGTTCGATGTTTAAGGCTGATGTCGAATCCTGTCCTAAATAAAAGTAGCTAAATTTGGATATAATTCTATGGCTAAAAATTCTCCCACATTATATAATGTAGCATGAGAATTTGCAGCGAAATCCATTTTTTTAACTCTTGTGGGCAAATTCATTTTAAGGGACAAGACATTTCTTTTCATTCCGGAAGAGAATAACCAAGCAGAAGAAGATACAAAGGTTTATATTTATCTTTAAATATAGGCTGTTTTTTGCCCTGATCAAATGTAACAGACGAACAGAAATTAATCGATGGGTTTTGTTTTACATGATTTTTATGTACGTACGCATTATATGTCAGGATCCCTTACTGCGATTCTCGTGTGTTTCCAGGAACCCCAACAACAAACAGCCTTAAATTCATTAATTACGTTCGAAAATGGTGGAGGGAGGAGCAGTTTCCGCTGCAAATAAAACCGAGTTCACAGAATGCTGGAGGACAGCATGGCAAACACCTTATATCATGAGATTAGCCCTCTCTGCTGGCATTGGAGGCCTTCTCTTTGGCTATGACACCGGTACCATAATCTCATTCCATTTTAATCTTCTTCAGGCTGTTTAGGCAATGTATTATTCATTATCGGAATTCGGGTTGCAGGTGTTATTTCTGGTGCCCTCCTGTATATACGAGAGGATTTTAAAGCTGTAGATAAAAATACGTGGCTACAGGTATCTGTGTTGTTTGCATATGTATTCGAATCATCTCCAAAGTATTGATACAAATAGTAATCATACCTAATGTGTTGTAGGAAACCATTGTGAGCATGGCTGTTGCAGGAGCGATAGTAGGTGCTGCAGTAGGTGGATGGACTAATGACAAGTACGGGCGAAAATTATCGATTTTGGTGGCTGATTTTCTGTTCTTTGTTGGTGCAATAATTATGGCATTATCTCCAGCTCCCTGGATGATCATTTCTGGCAGAGTATTTGTGGGATTGGGAGTTGGAATGGCTTCTATGACTGCCCCTCTTTATATTTCAGAAGCTTCGCCTCACAGAATCAGAGGTGCGCTTGTCAGTACAAATGGGCTTCTCATTACAGGAGGACAATTTCTTTCTTACCTTATAAATCTAGCTTTCACCCATGTAAGAATTTGAGGCTATATGTAGTTTTTCCTGTCAGAATTTCACAAGCGAGGTCAATTCTTTAACAGCATCACATCTATTTCAGGTCAGTGGAACCTGGCGTTGGATGCTCGGTGTTGCTGGTCTTCCTGCACTAGTTCAATTTATTTTGATGTTATCGCTCCCCGAGTCTCCAAGATGGCTTTACAGAAATGTATGCTCCAGATTTCTGTCTCACACACACACACACACACTGTAGTTAAGTAAATGAATTTGGTAATGAAATTACAACTTGTCTTGAGAATCAGGGTAAAGAAGATGAGGCAAGGTCCATCATAGAAAAAATATATCCGGCTGGCGAAGTTGAAGGCGAGATGCAAGCCCTGAAAACATCACTCGAGCAAGAGCAGGCCTTGGAAGGTTCACTTGGGGAAGGCAACATCTTTCAGAAAGTGAAACAAGCCTGGGGTAATGATGTTGTTCGTAGGGGACTATATGCTGGTATTACGGTTCAGGTGGCTCAGCAATTTGTGGGTATTAATACTGTCATGTATTATAGTCCAACCATAATCCAGTTTGCAGGATTTGCATCAAATAAGACAGCTTTGGCACTTTCTCTTATTACTTCTGGTCTAAATGCCATTGGATCCTTAATTAGCATGGGTTTTGTGGATAGGCAAGGAAGGAGGAGACTTATGATCATTTCTATGATTGGAATTATTACCTGCCTTGTGACGTTATCTGCTGTGTTTTACCGAGCTTCTGCCACTTCCCCGCATATCAGCAATTTTGAGTCTGCACACTTCGGTGGAAACTCCACTTGCCCAAGTTACGTGAATGCCGCAGATGCATCATCTTGGAACTGCATGACGTGTTTGCAGGAAGACAGCTGCGCATACTGCTCAAATGGAGCCAGCAAAGTAGGTCATATACAGTATATATCATTAACACGAATATATAAATTGCTAGTTCTGTTAGGGTAGATGTTTGGATTTGATTCATCAAAAAATCATATACACATTCTCTTTAGTTTTTTATTCAATAATTATTGAAGATAGATTTGATTTCATTGATCAGTATGGTGCTGGAGCTTGTCTAGCTTCCACTGATGCAATGAAAGGTGCATGCCGATCCGAGAATCGGATATGGTACACAAAGGGATGTCCAAGCTCAATTGGAATCTGGGCAGTTATATTCCTTGGACTGTATATCATTGCATACTCACCAGGAATGGGAACTGTACCTTGGATTGTAAATTCCGAAATCTATCCATTGAAGTACAGAGGCATTGGTGGAGGAATTGCTGCAGTCGCAAACTGGACATCGAATCTGATAGTGAGCGAGACATTTTTAACATTAACCGAAGCTCTTGGCTCTGCCGGTACCTTCCTATTGTTTGCCGGTTTCTCCTTCATTGGACTAGTGGCCATTTTCTTCCTCGTACCTGAAACTAAAGGAATGCAGTTTGAGGAAGTGGAAAAGCTGTTACAGGAAGGATACTCACCCTTTAGGAAACAGAATAGTGAGGACAACTGCAACACCAATTAACTGTTTGAATATACGGGGCTCAACTGAACCGGACTAGACTGATAAGAGAAGCATTATTGTCTTCTAGGTTTTCAATGTGCCATGTAAAAAATTTGGAAAATATATATTTTTTGGTGAACATACTTCTTGTTTCATTATGTGGATATGTCTATTTTGTTCACAAACAAGCTATGGATAATGTGAATAAAATCAGATTTATTCAAAATAATAAGATGGAAACTCATTTTTCACATGGGCAATTTTCTACTTTGATGACGACACAAATTTTATTCCTCGTACACAAGGGTACATTTTCCAATCAAAGATACAAACAGAGTCGCGTAACACCAATACTCAAGCCTGCACTCTATATTCAGCTCCAGATATCCATGGCAACAACATAAATGATAAATCATTATTTCTCTTGGTGACAAATCAAATTTCAGAATGTCACTTTCAATCTTGGCCTTCAACTTAACCCGATCAAGATTGGTCTCCTAAAATTGGCCGCTGGTGGCAATCATAATCAGCTCTAGGTTCACCTTTCATAGGACACGAGAACTAATTATAACAGAATTGGAAATGCCAGGGCATTATCCAACTAACTGAGATTTTGAGGGGTTTTCAAATACAGGAACACAATAAGCAAATTATGGCTTCACAAGCTTGCAATAAGCTACAGAGCTATTTAGACAAGAACTGCTGCTAGTTTGTAAGTGTGTACTTAGTTCCTCTTCTATTTAAGCACAACCATCGGGAATGAAAACCAGGAAAGTAAACTACTTCGGGTTGTTAATTTGAAATCTTAAGCTAACATATCAAATCAAAAAAATACAGGCATCACCAAATTAAGAACCAACTAATAAAGCAGTGCAGCTACATCTAAGATCATAATCAACAGGACTTCTCATTTGCAATAGTTTGAAAGGCCGTACAATTACTCACAAAAAAAGAAGCGAAAGGAAAAGGAAATTACTTACAGCGCTGAAGTTTTTTTCTTGCAACAAGCAAATAACCAAGGGAAAGCCAAGAGGGAAACGATAAAGAAGACGCAATAAGTTCATTCATATTGTGAAAGGTGAAGAAGTCAGCAAGAAATAAGCAATGAGGGATGGAGACTGGCATGGAAATTGAAGGGTGGAAGAAAATTTATTGACAGCCATCGTTACAATAGTATTGAACAAATATGCTAGTTAACTTAGACAGAATAATGAAGTTTTCATTGCAGTAAAATACATTTCAAGCCAGGAAAACATGGATTGGAGGGTACCATAAACCAATGAATCCCAACAGAGCTAACCACGTGTGCCGTCGCTCCCCTTCCCCTCAACCACAACTAAAAATTTGAAAGCTCGATAAAGAAATTTCGTCACGATCTCACTAGAGTAATTCCCAAATTCAATGACATATCTCATAGCGCGACACAGAACATCAACTCACATCATTTTTGCGTGAGTGATCCATGATCATCAAACTAACATCACATAATCCTTCAAAACATAAATTTAAAGATGCAAAAAAGAAATAATCCTTCAAAATTTATAAAACCGTCGCCACAGAGTAAGAACCAATACACAATAATAAGCATAAAATCAAAGCAAACATGCAAAAGGCAAACTTTTCAAGACCACATTTAAAGGGGTTATAGAAGAGAAAAAGGGAACTTTAGGATTCCCATGATCAATATTTAGAAGTAAGAAAAGTAAAAACTTCCCAAACCACAAACAGAGCGTAGACTTTTAGATGTGCAGAGTCGAAAGAGATTTTCGCTAATTGAAATTTGAAGAACATCCCCCAACGATGGAAACACCTAACAGACACTACTGATGAAATCGGAAAATCGGTAATATTTTCAGAAAATTAGGTAAACTAGGAGCACGGTGAAAATCCATATAAAAGCAGATTAAGACATCGTTCTTGCAAATAATCCAAAAAAAAAACGAAAAAAAAACGAAAACGAAAACTTTGCATCGCCACCAAGAAACGTCAGATATTTAGAAATAATAAATAATTAAAAGGGAAAATTGATAAAAATTTAAAAAAGATAGCTCAATGAAATCGAGGATCACTACACGCAAAATGATACGAGTTAGATGCTCGGATTTTGTTCAGCCCTCCAAGTACGCATACTCATGTTCTTGTATGTCTGTCAGATTTGAGGAGTGGGGTGAAGAAGCGGAAGCCTGAACAGTGTGACTATACAGCTCCATTAGGGTTTATCGCCAGCCGGAAGAAAAATGGTATAACAAACGTTACGTTAGTCACCAAAATTTGACAAAGATTTCATTTTAATCACTAGAAATTATTTGATATCAAATTAATCACTCGAATTTTAATTGAAGTCTCTTTTTGGTAAAAATAAGATTTTTAATAGGAACAATAGCAGAAAATCCCCTAAAAACATTTTCAATTGAGATATATCTCTACGTATTAGAAATCGCATAAACCCCTCATTTATAACCTTTTGTTCGAAAAAATCCACAAACGTCGACTTCCTTTAGATTTGCCATTAAGAAAAAATAAAAAATGCTAAAATTAAAAAGAAATAATTGTAATTTCAATATCCGTTTTTTTTTTTTACAAATGAAATCCAAATATTTTTATATGTACAATTTACTATCCTAAATCTTTAAAACTTTATTTTTCACCCCACTCCACTCCACCCCTGCCCCACTTTTATGTATTTTATTCTTCCCGATGCCAAAGACGAATTTCCAACTTTAGTGGAAAAAATGGCTATGAATCCGAATACTTAGATAATCACCTCCCATATGAACATGAGGATGTGGGTGCATTTTGTATTTCAAAATTCAAGATATCTTTTGGGCAAATTCCGAGTCTTTTTTTTAAAATTAATTAAAACATCCAACCATGCACACTATCAACTTCCATCCATTGCTAGTGCCAAATCCACTACGTTGTGCACCACCATCGGTAGTTAGCACTCATCTAGATGACCCTAAACATGGCTAAACATCAACCCAAAAAGCCTTTATTCGATCTACTGTTATTCAGAATTTTTCGACGATCACGACTCGTTTTTTGCCTGATATGTTTCCTTCAATTCATGACTCACACAACATCCAATCCCCAAATTGGCATCAATCAAATCAACAAGAAGTCCAAACGACCGTGTATGAATTAATTGAGTCCATTATCCCCCAAGTTACTTTAATTTTTGGTACAAATTTTGCTCCCAACGCTGTGCATAACGATTGTGTTCTCTCCAAAATTGATGGGTCCTGAGTGCTTTAATCTTTAAATTCATACGGGGAAATGCATGACCAGGACCAAACAAACAAGTGCATGCAAACAATTGATCCAATCCAGCCCTTTAATTCATGTGCAGCTTGCAAGAACATTAAGGCTATTCTATCTCAATTAATTGAAGGGACTATGTGAGATAGGTTGGTGTGGTTTGACGTGGTGGCAACTTATGGTACGTCTCGTGTTAGATGGGTGGCTAGTGGTGGGGTTGGCGGTGGTGAGGTTTAAATGAGATAACCTTTTATTTTTTTATTTTTTGGTTATTTTATTTTTATGGAAGAAGATAGGGCGGGGATGGGTGAAAAATAAAGTTTTGAAGATTTGGGATGATAGGTTGTCACATAAAAAAATTTGGATTTGATTTGTAAAAAAAAACTGAAATTTAGGTACTGAAATTGCAATTATTTCTTTTTAATTTTGGTATCTTTTACTATTTCTAACGGAAAAATTGACAGAAGTTGACGGTAGAGGGTCTTCGCACAAAATGTTTCAAACATGGGGTTTCTAATATTTTCAATAGGTAGAGGGTATATTGCAATTGAAAATGTTTTAGGGTTTTTTTTTTTTGTTATTAATTCATTTTTTATTTAATAATAAAAGTTCATAAATGTAAAACGTGCAATTGAAAAATTTATAAAAATTGTTGTACTTATTAAATATTTGATCAAAATTAATATTGTCCTTTATTTAAATTTTTATTAATTTTGTTAGAGAAACGAGACTTAGGGTCAATTTGACATGATTCTTTCCTTGTGTAAAAGGATTTTTTTAGGAATCTACTCTAATTTTTATTTGAAAATTTCGAAAGTTCTTTTAGCTCGAAAAATCAATTTCTTAGCCCATGTTTGAGCTACATTCTCATTTTAATTCTTCTACTTATTTTCAATCACATATTCTCCAATAAAATAATATTTTTCATCACATCAATAACTTTTTATTCTCTTTCAACCACATATTCATCATCACATAAAAAAATGCATTATCCCCTAAAAATGTGAATTAAACACACTCTTAGAATTAGTCAAACAAGTCTAAAAATAGCATTTGGCTATCAAAACCCATGCTAATATGTTTGTAATAGGGTTAAATTCATTGGTGCCCATCCAACTTTAAACTTGATTTTGTTTCACCGTTGTCGCTCAATTTTATATTTAGTGTCACCATGATCATCCAATTTGATTTTATTTTACCAAGATCATCAAATTTCATATAATGTTTCACCGTGACCATTCAATTTCATATAACATTTCACCATAACCAATCAATTTCTTTTTACTATTTTCATTAATTTAAAAAGGGGTAAAACGGTAACCATGCATTATATATAGGGTAATTGGCGCAAAACGTCCCTACCTAGGCGGGTTATGTGGAAAACGTCACTACGTTTGATTTTTTGGTGCAAAACGTCCCTACATTTG
>CAIGRH010164798.1:0-10385 GCA_903798295.1 Fraxinus nigra | reverse complement strand
GCAAAGACAGCTGTAAAAAAAAAAAGCAAAAAAAGAAGGAAGGAGAAGGCATATTAATTGAGGCCCAAATATTCAACAAATTAAGCCCCTCTTGGACATCCTTAAAATTTTAAAAACATTGTTTTGAATAATATTTTTTTGAGAATGTAGTTAGAACTTACGTGCACAATATTTATAAGTACATGATGTCAAACGGGGGCTAAGAACAATCATGCTACATTACAAGAAAAGTTTGACTGAAAAGTTGACACAATGCAACGTGACATTCTATCATTAGAATGTTTAAAACACGATCAACTTTTTCATTAAATCATCTTCTGCTACCACTTCATCTGTATCATCTGTATCTATCAATTATTTTTGACAAAATGGCATAATCCTACGAAGAAACCACTTTTGACAATATTTGAATGATTTTATGAAAGTTCTTTGCCTAGCTATAAAAACTTTTAAAACGAAGTTCATCTAAAATCGCTTTCTCAAAAAGCTTCTACAAAGAGGTAGAAGTCATGCCAAACAAGTCCATAGTATTGAGGTGGCGCTGAAAACAAACTTATTAATGAGAATTTGGAATAAAATTAGCTTAAAAATAATCATTCCCATATTGTATTACTACACAACTCGTCAAACATCAAGTCAAAATAACAATAACAATAGACCGAAATAAAATTGAGGATTCTGTCTCGTAGCTAAAAATAAGGGGTAAAATAAATAGAACAATAAACCTTTTATCAGTTCCCAAGGTTCTGATACAGACCAAAATACCTTTCTCAGGCTCTCCTCGGAAAGACCATGAACTAGGTTGGGATTTGATAATCTTCCAACGCCCTATAACAATGGAACTTGAAGTATACTATTGCCTTCCAGTATGACCTTTCTTAATGACAATAGAGCCTGATAACTGAATCGGCGCCTGCAGTAAATAGCCATGGTTGCCTTGGATGGAACTTGCAATCCATAACTCCTCTTCCATCCTCACTGGCATGCCCACGTAGAATCTCCAGGGGAACAATTAAGGGGTTCTCATTCAAATCCGAATAAACCTTTCCGTGGAAAACATATGCAGTGCAATCGTCTGAGCATGACGAGAATAGAGGGTATGAACGATGGAAAGAGACTTTGTTGATGTCTTTTTTATGAGGCCTGCAAATTTAGAAACCAGGTGTCAAAGTCATATCACAACTACAATTCACAATATATAAACAAAAAGTAACTTCCAAACATGTTTGGTGTACTTGACAGGATTGAACAATATTAGAGAAGAAAAAGAAGTTAAAGCTTATACATTATACTGTCCAGCCCTTCCAAGTTAATGGACAACCACAGGAATCTTCTTGCACTAACAGACTCTTTGCAAGGGAGCGATACGTTTGTGCTTACCCGCCTAGAACTAAAGAATGGTTTACTAGCTTGACTTACCTATTGTATCATCCATCAAATCTCATATTATTAATCTACTCCAGAAATGGAGTTAATGATCCATGCTTGCTCATCCTATCTATATCTTTACAGGTAGAAACTTTTACTATGCCGTCTTTAACATTTGCCTAAAATTTCATCGATGCAAAATTGGCAAGTTCGAGCGTTTGAAAAAGTTGAAGAAACTTTACTACAACCCTCTTGAATAAAAATTAATAGTGGTTACATACTTGAGGACTTTATAAGGCTGAGAAGAAAGGTCCATGTCAAACCAGCACAATTTTCCGTCTTTGCTTCCCACAATGACATTATCACCTGCATTACAAGGGGCACAGACAAGTTTAAAAGATATGACCTAAAAAGTGTGTGTGTATTTGCTGAGAGAGAGAGATATTGGGAACAGAAATATACCACCAGGGTGAATAGCAATGGAGGAAACTTCACGCACTCCAGGTTCAAGTTTCTTAAGAAGCTTTTGCTTTAACAGATCATAAACACGAACATCCTTCTTCGTTGAAATGAAGAATATAGAACGAATCGGATGGAAGGCAGATGAAACAGGAAGTCCTCTCAACTTGTAAGGTATTCTTTGGGTAAGTTTCTTAGAGAGTTGGTGGATTAATACTGATCTTGATTCACGTACAAATGAGTTAAGAAATGAGCAAAAACACACGGATAACATTAATTGCTTCACAGCAAAGCCTGATTCCTATGAATGAAAAGAGAACCTCTCATCAAGCATATAACAACAATACCAAGACCATGTGTTACAACAATAGTTAAAATATAAAGTCAATTAAAATAAATGCAGTATACACGTTAATATTTCATTTTCATAATATCTCTCTAAGCCTCTATTTGAGCCCCATTTTTTCAAGAATGCATTTTTTCAAAACTCATTTTTAACCACACATTCTCCTATAAAATAATTATACACTTGTTTCAAAAAACTTTCCATACTTTTTAACCACACTTTCTCCAAAAATTCACTATTCCATAATACATTGGCTAAATATAACACATATTTCCTCTAATGTAGCAAGTAGCCGTAACCTGTAAGTGCCAAAGTGGTTTATCTTGTACTGAAAGACAACTACTACACAGATGCATTCTTTCACCTTCGATCAAAATGAAAAAGAACATTCCATTTAAAAGGTAAGAGTGAATCAGTAAATAAATAAACTTCAGAGTTGGAGGAAGGATATCATGTGGCATAAGCGTTGAAAGATAGTCTCCCTTGCGATGCCACTCTAATGAAGACACAGTCTGCACAAACCAGTAAACATAAGCACATAGATTCCACGGATGAGCCATGACAACTAGCTCCAAATTCATTGCAAAACTAAAATGTTAAAAAGACATGCACAGTACCTTAAAGTGTTTCAACCTGATTCCCCCATGCTTCTCATCGGGACCCCAGCTGATAAAGGATGCATTCTTATCTGAATACAAGAGATATACATGAATGCTGAACATTAACCTGAAACAAAAGGCAAGAAATATCTAATCTAATACTGACCAGAATCATCTGGTGCTGTTGGGGTTTCAATACGCAGAAGCTCTTCAATCTTTTTCTGTTCTTCTTCACTTCCTAATCCAGTGTTCAAAATAAACACATTCTGACCCCTGCAAAATGTAGTACATAATTTGCTGTGTCAATATGATACCCATTTTCAAAAGACAAAATAGGAAAATGCTCAGGTAATGGTCTTACACTGCAATTGCTAATAAAGGAAGCTCAGGCAGAGGATTCCATAAAACTTGCTGAACAGGTTCGCCTATATCCCAGACCCTAAGACATCTTCCAGTTTCAACCTCCCAAACACGAACACTTCCATCATTTGAACCTTCATAAAAAAACATTGTAATAATCAATTCTAACTATTGTATTTCTTTGAGATGGGGATAGAAGACACAGCTACAAGTTGAAGTCAGACCAGAAGCAATCCATTGACCGGTAGATTCTGTAGTAACTGAAATGACAGGACCTTTATGACCTTTGTACTCCAGATAACATGTTGTTGGATAAGGTTTAAGATCTTTACGACTTGGCAACTTAGGCTTCAATGTCTCAGGATCAATATTAATCTGAAATAATGAGAAAATTATAGTTGATTAATTATCTACTGATTTTAGTTCAACGCATAATCAGATCTTGTGCAGGATAAATCAAATCTATCTACACAAAAACTACTTCTTCACACATACCCGTTTTTTCCGAGCTCTAGGGCATAGATAAAGATCCAAACAACGACCAAACCTTTCACTAACAGCTTTATCATAAGCAGGAACACTTCGGTAGAACTCAAACCTACAGAATATGAAGGCTTATAATCCAGATATTTTAATATAAAGCGTCAAAAGTGGAAACAAGGCGAACTGGAATAATCAACAGGATCAGGAAAAACCGCTGGGGAATAAATTTAGGACGGTCTTCCTCAGGGATGAGTTGGAGGGCATTAATTTCTTCTTGTGATGGGATGTATTCTCCGGAAGGATTGAAAGATTCCTCGTGACCTAAAATAAAATTTTAGTTAGTAGCAATTCTTCTTTTAAATACAATTGCTAACTAAATATTTGATAATCCAAGAAGTCACGAGTATATCATATTTCAATCTTAAACCTGGCAACTTGAACTTCGGTGCAGGAATATGTGCCAATCCTTGTCGTTCTGTCAAGCTAGAATCATCTGCCCACACGTCATAAAGATTCGACTTTTCCTTAGGTTTATCATCAAACGTTATACGTCCCATTCGGAATGCCCGGACAAGCTCGAGAACCTATAAGTTCAAAACAATATACTGAGAAAAAATGAATAACAAAACTAAGTTCCAAAGATAAAGAAATATTTACTCATTTTACATATTCATCAAGTTTTAGAGTTTTAGAACATTGGGATTGAAAAGAGAAAAACACAAACATAGAACAGAAACCATTCACAAGCATAAAAGAAATAGGAATATATCCTTGTACCTTGAAGCATGTGCAAGCAGTAAACATCTTGGATATATTTTTATTTATTTAATTTCTCTTCACGAGTGATGAAAATAAATGCAGGTGCCTCACACAAAAAAAAAAAACCAACAGAAACTCTTGCCAACATCTTGTCACACCAACTGCCAAGAAGATAATATTTATAATATCAAAAAGCAAGCATGCAAAATGTTCATAAAAAGACCTCCCAAGAATCATTTCATTGGTAAAAAGGTACTACAAACAACTTAATTCACATTTTTATGATTTGCAAGAAGCATAGATAAGTAGCACAGGCAAAATATGAAACGGACATATGTCTCAGCTTCCTGTTAATTCTGTATCTCCCATAGGCTGTGTCATGACTCGAAGTTACATGAACAGTATGAAATAAGTATAGCTTAATATTGTAGAACAGATCATTTCTCTTACGTGATCACTTCTAATGCAATTCAGCATAGTATGAATAATTTACTAAGATTAGTATATTTTTGTATCCAAAATGATCTTTTTTTTTTTTCATTTGCAAAAAACTATATCATCTCAAAAACTTGAGGTCCTAGAACTGTCCAACTTTGTTTGTGAACAAATGTATGAGATTTTCAATTTCATAATGCATTTATGGAACAATCAAAGGAGTAGAAATTGCTTAACCAAGAAGCAATATGCTCCATTATAATTTACCTTTTTACTTTCCCATTTTGAAGGAATAAAACGTCTCTTTGGTTCTGGCGCATTGGAAAGTGGATGCTTGGAGTCATCCCAAGCAAAAAAATCAACATATGGCTGCAGAAAACATACAAGAACCATGAGAAATTTCTTCAGGAGGCATGATCTCCACAGATATATATTAGAAGAATTACAAAGATCCAAATTCCAAAAGACGAAAAAACCAAAACAAAGGAAGAAATATGGGAGAGCGCACACCTGATATGGATCAAAATCAGCATGTGGGGCCTTTCCTTCCAATAATCTGTGGATAAGTTTAGTCTCTTCCTTGGTTAGCTCCACTTCCTCATCATTATACTCATCATGTATCTTACGCCTGAATATGATGAAATAATACAAGTAATCGTACCAAAGCCTCTTACAAAAGGCAAAATATACGTGACTCTCGAGCATCAAAAGAGCACTTGTCCAGCATGCATTGTTCAAATTCTTTAGTCGAAGCTCAGACTCAAATACCTATTGAACTTATGAACTCACCAACTCTTGGAATCATCAGCACTTGCAAGAAATGAATCCAGCTTATTCTGTCTTTCCTTCTTCTTGATCTTCTTTCCTGCTAAATTATATCCAATATGTTCCTCATCCTTGTACCATTCTAATGGTACACTACCAACAGTATTACGAGGAGCAACCTGATTTTGACCCCCAAAAAATGATACGGACAGTGAAGAAATATTGCTTAAATCCAAAATAGTAAACATTCTATTAGTAGAAACTAGTAATATGCCACCAACCTCATCTTCAGATGAATCACTCTCCTCAATTACTTCACGGGAGTCATCACTTTCCCCTTCATCCACTTTGCTGCTATTTCTGGTATCATCGTCATTCCCATCANAAAAGGAGTAAGATAAATAATACAATGGTTTCATCCATCATTCCACTAACTAGATTGTTGAAAGAAGTGGAGACATAAAATATCATCCTCAAATGCGGCCATTTCAACCAGTGTTTGAACCCATACTCTATTAGTAGAAACTAGTAATATGCCACCAACTTCATCTTCAGATGAATCACTCTCCTCAATTACTTCACGGGAGTCATCACTTTCCCCTTCATCCACTTTGCTGCTATTTCTGGTATCATCGTCATTCCCATCATCATCATCACCACTAGCGCTCCCACCATCATCATCATCACTTGAGACAACATCCTGCCATATCACCCATCACCATTACTAAAAATCGAGTTGAGCACTGAATTGAAGAAAAAAGATACTTGTTCTTTTTAACAAACATCAACTCCAGCAACTAAACAAAGTGAAAAAATGTATGCAGACATTAAATGACATAAGGAGACATAACATGGGTTCCGAGAAAACCCAAGCACGCACCGTTAAGTTAAAAAAACTCACAGCAAAAGACAACCAAATCTTTCCAAACAAATAACATAGATATCACATTTGTAAAACTATAAAGCCTGCACATGCGTTACCGTGGAATCCAGATAATGGAACTGGTTTCCCCCTTCAAAATATCACATTTAATTTTTAAACATTCACATTCTAACACTAGTGTAAACATCCTTGGGATTATTTGCATAACTAATAATTGAAGGGGTAGGGATATCAAATTATCCAAAAAAATTTCAGGAATAATTTTTACTATTAAAACGGGAATCATCATGCATACCTCATCATGAGAGAGTACACTCTGTTCGGATCCTGATTCACTTGTGGAGCCTTCATCCTCAGATAAACTCTACCATCATCAAGAAGACAAAATGAAATCACTGACTCCAAATACAAAAGATTTCTTAAAACTACAAAATAGCCGTGGTCCAAATAAAAAGGGCCTTTTGGCATAATTTCCCTAATGCATAACCTCCTACTCCATTTCACAAGTGAACTCGTGCGATCAACAGAAAATCGTGGTTCAGCGGCATTCAATTTGCATTATCAATTGCCAATATAATCCCAATTTCAAAGGAAAAAGAAAAAAATAAATCCTACAAACTAGACCTTAAAACTTTAAGACATTTCCCATTTATTTATTCCAATTGAAAATAAAATTAAGATAGGAATTCTCTTCCTCCTGAACCATATTTCCAAGCATAGAATATGAAGAAAGAAATGTTAATTTTCCGTCATAACAATTTTTTCAAAAAATTTAAACCCTTCTTAAGAAACATATACAAGACGTTATAAAAATCAAACATTGCACTTGACCAGCTAAAATAAGAAGCTCACATCATTTATTTGCACCAATAACTTAAATAGAGCCCTAAATAAAAATATTTTGGAAGGAAGCAGTAATTACCTCATTGTCAACAACGTCAAAATCATAATCGGAGGCAGAATCTTCGGAGTTATCAGTTGCTTGTTCTAATCGCTGTTCTATTCTTCTTAAAGTCCCATTTATCTTTTCAAGCCCCTCTTTTTTGTGCTGCTTTTTATTATTCGGCGTCTTCATTGCCAATCTTTTTGTGAGCATGAAACAGTAAATAAGATAAATAGATAAGAGAACTTAAAAATAATCTTGAGGTATGAATAATTACTGAAACCAATTGAGGCTCGAGTTGAAGAATGGAGACGCTGATTCAGGATGCTTGGCTGCACTGGAAGTTTTGAGGGTTTTATGACGAAGAGTTTATATTTTTATCGAATGTAGTTGGTGCACTGCACCCTCTAAAAAATTATAACGCGACCCAAATATTAGCTCGGGGATTGGACTGGGTTTACTACATCCATTTGGGCTAGTATTTTCTTGTTGTTTAAATAATGGGCCAATGATCCAACTACTCTCTACAAATAATCGAACATGATCCACTACCATTACAATTGTTCAGAGATTGGACCCAAGGGTTTAAGTACAGGAAAAAATCAAAATTCAGGTGTATACTTTACACCAATTCACAAATCAGGTTTTTAGTTTGAAAATTTAAAAATCAGGTTTTTTATTTTTATTTAAATATTTAATTCTAATACAATATAATATAATTAACCCACCCACCTGCACCACCCCTACCGGCGACCATTCCGACCACCACTCTTCTCCGGTGACCGCTCCGATTCCGACGATTATTTCGGCGACCATTCCGATCACAGATTTACTATTTAGTTAGTCACATATTATTTTTCGATCACAGATAATAATTTTTATACGTCATAGTTAATTCGATGGTCACAGATTTTAAAATTAATTGGTCACAAATCAAAATGTATAGGTCACGCAGTCACAAGTTTCCAAATTAGTTGGTTACAGATTTTTTCACGGTCACAGATTATTTAATTTTTAGGTAACATGTAACAAAATGGTTGGTCACAAATTATATTTTTAATCACATGACCAAAATATCAAATTACAAATTTGAAAATTTGTTAGTCACGGTTAAATACTTGGTCATAGTTAACCAAATGATAGGTCACATGTAACCACCGCGGCACCACCACTACCATCGCGCTACAACTACCAATCTCACCGGCCAACATCACCATTGCCTCGCCACCGCACATCACAACCACCACCACCCCATACACACACATATCCGCCACACACCTACCAACAAATCGCCGCAGAAGCCAATCACAGCAGACACCAACTCACCAATCGCCGCCGCCCAACTTATCTAGTACGTTTACATCAACTGACGCCATCTGCTGGTCTTGGTGGAGCTTCATTAACCTTTGACAATCAACTTCATCAGGATACTCAATCTGCTGGAGTTGGTGGATCGCACGACGGTAGTAGCTTCATTAACCTCTGTCGGTAGCGGCTTGCTGCTGCGAGTACAAGAATCGCACGACAGCAGTAGCTTCATTAACCTCTGTCGGCAACGACTTGTTGCTACTCGAAACAGCAAGCCGCTGCTGCCGAACCCGGTGAAGGGGATGGCGAGGGAAAGGGAAGGGAATGGGAGGGGGAAGTGGAAGTGGAGGTGGAGGTGGAGGTGGAGGGGTGAAATGGTAGAGAAGAGACGGAAGAGAGAGGGGAGGGGAGGGAAGAGAGAGAGAGAGAGAGAGAGAGAGAGATGTAGTGATTGAAAAATTAGGGTTATGGTTTTTATATATCACCTGAGTTTTGAAAAATGAAGTTTGGTCCTTGATTTTTGAATTCTAAACTTCAAACTCCTGATTTTTTGTAATTTCCCTTTAAGTATAGAGTTCGGTAGTCCGCAACTAGGATTGGTGGCACAATTTCAACTTCAAATCCTAGCCTAAATTTCACTCTCCTCATTAAAGTCCTGACATTCAATTGTCTCCACTGCCTTAAATCCATAGCTAAATTATTATTTTTTTGGTGGAAATCTGTGCATTATCAAACTTCAAATGTTGGGTTCAAGCTTATGGGGACTATTTGAATGTGTGTGAGTCGTGAATTGGGAATTCAATTAGTTTGTTTTCCGTAGTTGTTAGGACCTGAATTGCATTTTCCCAATTGAATTCGTGGCTTGAAGCACATGGGATGCATCAATTGAAATGAGATACGCTCGATAGGAGTCCATTTGGTGGTTGCCAGCATGGGTGTTAGCTTGACAAGGGGCTGCGACCAGAGGTGTAGCCGGAAAGGGTGTCGTCGATGGTTTGTGGTAGAGGTGACGTCGATGTTGACGCCTTTGGTTGAAGACATTTGTGTGATTTTGATTTTTGGGTTGGGTTATGTTGGAGTGGGGTGGGTGTAAAGAAAAGAGACATTAATGTTTTTATTTTATTTATTTTTAATTGTTTAATGTAGTAAATAGATAGTTACAATTTTCCACTTTTAAAATTGAATAAAATATAGACAAACTTAATTTTGGTGGTCAACTAATGGAAAAATGGATGAAAACAATTCAAAAGGTCTTCCTATGCAATGGTTGGATATGTTAGGGGTGAAAGGTACAACAAATGAAATATTTGAGAGAAAAAAAACTGCTAGTATTTCAACTATTTGAAACTTTTGCTGCAGTTATCCCTATATCTTTTTAGATGTCAATAGTTAAAATAGTCAATATAATATGAAGAATTTAAGTAGTGGAGCATTGAAAGTTGCACGTTATTTAATGCAATCATAAAATAAAAATAAGAAGCGAGTTTGACTCTCAAAATATAGATAGCTAAACCAACCTTTAATTTTAAAAAGTAAAAATAAAGAGTCTATAGAAACATAATTTCAATATTTGAAATTTTAAAATAAAGAGCATGTCACTTTTTAAAATTCTCTTGGAGATGCTCTTATGATTGATTTTTTTTCTTAACCTATTCAGTTTTTAACTGTTAATTTCACACGTGATTGCTGAGCTTAGGGTTGTCAATGGATTGTATTTTGATCCGAATCCGACGAAAT
>CAIGRH010164788.1:0-10911 GCA_903798295.1 Fraxinus nigra | reverse complement strand
AATTGGTGTTCTACAATTTACAGTAATGCAAGGAAAGTCGAATCATTAAAGACTCCAATAGTGGAATCTTGTAAATTCAAATCCCGCTAAATATACTTGCCCATGTTCAATTTTCCCAGAAGAATTCAACCGAAATATCTAACGGTCAAATGACTAAATGATTTTAAAAGAATAAATTTTAATTCTTGCATAAAATGCTTAAAATAATTCTGCATGTGAATTCGTACGATAAATTTAGCCCCTTTTCGAGCCTGTTATCTAAAAACATATTTTATTCTCCAAATTTATTTTGAATCCACATTTTTTCACGTAAATTCAAAATTTTTCCTACTCTTTAACTATACATTCTCTCTTGAAAATGGGGCTTTAATAAGTTGAGAACTCGAAGTGCAATTTTTTCTTTGAAACAAATGACAAACTAGTAGGAAAAAAAATAGTCAATATTCTTGTTCGATATCACGTGTTCGTTTTAACCTAGGCGTGGAGCGTAAGTTAACGTGATGTTTCCTTAAAAACAAGCGGCCTGAAAAATTTGCTGTAGGGAAGGTTTTTCTGGACCAAAATTACACACAGTGGAAGGTGAAAAGTGAGAAAGAAATGTGTTCATTGCTATGTTATAAAGAGGAAAAAGAAGTTGGAAGGCAACAGGCTTCTGGGGCATGCCCTTGCTGTGGAGGGAAAGTGGAAGCAGTTGACGTTGGAATTCAATGGAGATTTTGCTTTTTGCCCTTATGTTTCCCATTCAAGAGGAAGTACTTTTGTACTCTTTGTTCAAGGCGTTTGGTTCTGGATAATTATGTGGGTTGATGTTGAATCAAATGGGTACTTGGATGTGTGTAGTTTTCTTTAGTTTCTTAGATGAATACATTTTGTGTTGATTCTTTTCTTGTGTAATAGTGGAAGAAAACTGTTTATGGGTTCATTTGTAAATTAATTATTGTGGGTTTTATGAGAATTATGCAACAAATATCTCAATTTTTGTTTAAGGATTAAGCATTAAATATATGATTAGAGACTAGCTTTTAAATGGGTAGATTTTGAAATTAAGGGTATGTTTGAACCACATTATTTTGGAAAATTGTATTCTTAAATAGTAGATTGATGGAGAATGTGTGTTTGAAAAAAAAATTATTAATGTAATGAGAAATATTATTTTATTGAAGAATGTGTGGTTAAAATGAGTAGAAGAATAAGAATGAAAATTTTAATATGAATCAAATAGGGGCTAAATCTTGTTGTTATCCATCTTTATTGAAAATTTTCAATAAATTTCTTAACGTTTGAGCGAAGAATTAAATAAATCAATTCGCTTGACCAATTCAAGTCTCTAGTTCTTCTGATTGTGCTAACATTATTGGATCAATCGAAGGGAAATATGTGTGAATTTATATTAAAATCTAGATTTAAGTATCTAATAAATTGTAATAGTCGATTAATGAATATGATTTTGTAGCAGTTGTTTAACACTTCAACCAATTTGAGAATGTTGCTTCATAATTGTGATGACACATAGATATTTGGATATGATTTAATTAGTTAATTGGGATGAATAATTATCTATTTTGATATTAAATTTTAATTGAGTTATATCAAATATGGATGCATCTTGTTAACTATGACATGTTTAGTTTTAATTGGATTGAATAAAATTTAAAATAATTTATTCTCGAATTTATTTTTTTGTAAAGGTCTGTGATAAGTGTATTTTTACACACTTATTGAATATCTAAATATGCTTATTATTAATAAAAATGAGTGAATTTCTACTCACAATTACGTAATTATTGATTTTGTAAGTAAAAATCATCAAAAGAAATAGAAAAAAGAAAAAAATGAGGAGAAAATGATCAAATTTGTGCAAAATTGTTAATTTTAGAGACCAAAATGAAAATGTCCAGAAAGTTTAAGGACCTTAGATTCAATTTATGGAGGGCGTAAATGAATGAAAAGTCAAAATGTGAGGATCAAATTGTACAAGTTTAAATCTTAGGGACCTTGGATGCAAATATCTAGGACGTGTGTGCAAGAAGAAAAAAATGTGAAAGGAAAAGAAGTGACAGAGAAAACGTAAAAATCTGGGGACCTTTTTGCCATTTTCCGAATCTCTGGGGACCAAAGCTACAATTTCTGAGTGGGGCTTTTAAATTGAAATCCAGCATTATCATTGAGTTTTTTTCTTTTTTTGCCTTCCTGGCAGTTTCTTCTTTTCCTTTTCCTTTTATTTCTTCTTTCATTTTCTTTTCTATCATTTGTGTTGTATTGTATGAATATTATAATTTGTTATCATTTATATAACATGAGCTAAATTATTTGTGTTGGGATTTATGGTTGAAATTTAACCTAACTTTAATTAATTTTAATATTTGACTTTTAATGTCAAAATACTTATTTTCATATGTATTTATTATTATGTTGAGTGTTTTTAATTTATTTAGCCATTAAAGGATTGAGTTTAGTGATTTGTACATCGTTCGAGAAAAGATTATACATTTTAAATCAAATAGTAAACACTCTAGGTTAGTATAGGGGATAGAGATATACCCCTAACCCTAGGTGATCCATTAAGCTATTTTTACAAAGATTTAATGCGATTGTTTAATTTTAAACGACGTACAGATATAATAGATTAATCAATCAATTAGAGTTAATTTCTCGCAAGAGAGGTAATTAATTAAAATTGGAAATCGGGTCTAACATAATAAATGGGTAATTTATTAATTGACTTGTGGAGAGATTAATTAGATGACAGTTAAGTGAAACCATAAACACCAACCACGTTTTACCTTTAAAATTCTAAGTGTTTATATTTTCTTATTTTATAGATTTTTAGTTAATTTTCCTAATTTTCCAAAATTTAATTTTATTGTGTGTTTGTTTTTATTGTTAAAATTAAATTGACCAAAGTTGTGATCGAAAGTAAACATTCCTCGAGTAATCGACAACTCGGACTTAAAAAGTCCACTTTATTACTTGAACGTGCACTTGCGGTATATAATTTTAACGAACAGTTTAGTAGTTTGAAACGGTTTGTAAAATATTGAAATCTAAATCAAATTATTTTGAAACGATTTGGTTCAGTTTAAAACCAAAATGTTGANCACCAACCACGTTTTACCTTTAAAATTCTAAGTGTTTATATTTTCTTATTTTATAGATTTTTAGTTAATTTTCCTAATTTTCCAAAATTTAATTTTATTGTGTGTTTGTTTTTATTGTTAAAATTAAATTGACCAAAGTTGTGATCGAAAGTAAACATTCCTCGAGTAATCGACAACTCGGACTTAAAAAGTCCACTTTATTACTTGAACGTGCACTTGCGGTATATAATTTTAACGAACAGTTTAGTAGTTTGAAACGGTTTGTAAAATATTGAAATCTAAATCAAATTATTTTGAAACGATTTGGTTCAGTTTAAAACCAAAATGTTGACGGATTCATGTAAATCCTATTCAACAGATTCAAAACAAGGGTTTCAATTCGATTTTACGATTGGGCGATTTTGTTGTTCAGTTCTAGATTCATAATTCAATTCAATTATGTTGAAACCAAAATCAAATTATGAAATCATGTTCACGCCTACTTTTAACTAAATAAAAATCTAAAGTGGAGTCTTAGCTCATTCTAGACGTTTGTTGAAATTATCCCCTCAACTAAAAGGGCATCAATTACATATAGAAAATATTTCTTTGTGCAATCAGGTTGTCCCTTTTGTCATTTTGTGGAGCTAAGACTCCACTTTAAATTTTTATTTAAGGACATTATTTTTATTATGATACTTCAGAGTTTGGTAAGTAAAATTCTATATGATATTAATAACTTTTCATATATTGGAAAGTTTTGGCAGTCAATAATTTTTATTTTTATAATTTTCTATATCGTTTTGTTTTTCTTTAACAAGGATATCGTGTGCAAAATAATGAGAATTGATATCAATTCCTAATAGTGGTATCAAAGCGTCGGGTTATTCAGAGTTTTGGAACATAGAAAAATATATGTCGCATAGCATGAATAGATTTGATGTAATAATCAATTTTGACTTGTAATATAGTCTACAGAAGACTTTTTGTATATGTTATTTGGTTGATAGTAAGTGTTTTGATTGGATTAAGCCCTATGATTTTTATTCCTTGCACCAAGGAAGTATTATACGTAAAAATTGTCTGTGCAATTGTTGCTTAGTTATTTGATCATCTTTAAATTATTTTCAAAATATACAATTGTAGAAAGTGCACTTTATTTATTGCAAGTGAGAAAGAATTATTCAATTGTGTATCAATTTTTCATGCATGTTTGACTGATTTTATAAAGTCAACAAAGTATATTTTATAATCAGTAATTTTTATTAATTAATGCTAAAAATAAATGACTTATTTTTGTGGTAAGAGATGCTACGTAGCAAAGATATAGATATAAGCATAAACAACAAGCAAAAAACATTGCAAAATGTTATTAGCAACGTTTAAAAAATGTTGCGAAAAAGTTATTAGTAACACTCGAAAAACATTGCAAAAATGTTATGTCACATTCAAAAAATGTTGCAAAAAGGTTATGGCAACACTCAAAAAACGTTGTCGTATCCTTATACTCTACGACAATATTGAGGTTTGCAACATACTCAAAAACGTTGTAAAAGATTTTCGACAACGTTTTTTTAACGTTACAAAAGTCTGTTTTTGTTGTACTGTATATGTTTTGCTTAGTTTAAAAGTAATTAATTTTTTTTTTCTTTTTTTGGTTTTTGGTAGGGCTGGATATGGTCCGGTTCAATTCGAGTATTTAATAAGTGGAACCATTGGGTCCAAATATAATTATGAAATCATTCGAGTTCGATTCGGTTCCATACCAAAATTAATTTTTTTTCACATTTACAACAACATTACATAAATACAACTAATAACATGTTCATTCGTAACTTCAATAGGTAGTTGAAGAGGAAAAGTTGGACTCAACAGTCAGTGACTTTGATTTGAGCATATAGATATAGTCTTTCAATTTATCAAATGGTTTGTGATTAGAAAGTGTGAAATTGGGAAAAAAAGATAAAAACTTAAAAAATGTCTAGATTTTGAGCTAACAATGAAATTAATAATTGTGCAAAAAAATTAAAACAAAAAATTGAATTTAGAAATTGGGTTGGACGGGTCTAGTTAAGCATGAACTTGACTTGTGAGTTAGATCATTAATAACTAAATTAGTTAATTTACTAATTTGTTTAGAAAAAAGTAAAATAATTTAATTAATTCAATATAAAAAATTATTTAGATTCGATTCTTATTCGATTTTTCGATTCTTCGTCTAGAACCGAACCGAACCGAACCGAACCGAATCCATCGTTATGAAGAACCGCTCGGTTCGATTCGATCCGGTTCAGTTCAGTTCGGAAATTTTGTTCAACCCTAGTTTTTATAAATATTTTCATATTACTTATTCATACTTGAATGTAAAAATTTAATTAATTTGACAATGAAAATGTTATTATCAAAATAAGTTACCTTTTCTATATTTAATTTTTTCAACAAAAAGAATATTTGTTAAAAAAATTATTTATTTAAAACTAATTTGATTATAAGTATATTATTGATGCAAGTCAAACATTGACATTTGGGCCATCAATTTTTGGTCAGTTTTTCTCACAAGTGTGATTAGAATGTGTTAAAGTGTAGAAGACTGATGCCCATTTCAAACAATATTTGAGAACAATGATGTACAATCATTATTCTTTATTGTGTTCTCGCCAAATTTTTTAATTATTTGGAATGATTAGTTGTCGAACTTTTTTTGGGACTTTCATGAATATATATAGTTTGCCCATGTTTATTTTGCTTCGACACTTTATATTTCTTAGGAAGGGCGTTGATTTCTTATTTTGCAAGGACATCTATAAAAGTTTAGTAAAATATCTTAGAGTGTGTCTGATTGGTATGAAAAATATCTCTTAGAAAAAAAAAATGGTTTCCTTATTTTGAGGAAAACAAAAATCTATTCCTCCAAAGAAAATGTTTTCCTTAAAAATAAGGAAAACTATGTATATTTTCAAAAATTGCAAAATATTTTCAATGAAAAATATAGCAACCAAACATTCCAAAATAGAAATTTTAGTTGAAAACTGACATTTATCATGAAAAATAAATGTAATCAAACATGCTTTTAGAGTTTACATCTAGATATATACTTGCTTGAATAACCAACCCACTTTGTTATAAATGTCATGAGATTAGCCTTTTAAACTAAATCTTATGTTGTAGAATCTCTTTTATGGAGTGAGTCCGTTAGAAATTTTTAAAATTCACCTCCCAACGTCTTTCTCTGGCTTCTCCCTTCGTTGGAGAATTGAGACTATCAAAACTTGTCAAAGTTTATCAACTGTTCAAGTATCATGATCGATAATTGCGAAAGAAAAAGTCAAAAATTTGGCTTGTTTTTTGAAAGGCGAACGATTATTGGAATTATTGCTTCAAATAAGAAGGAAAGAAAACAAAAGAGCATCAATTGCAAATAGTTCTCCTGTCAATAAAAGGAGAAATATTAAGTCTTAGTGAATAATATACAAATTATTAGATTCCTTAACCATCACTAGTAAATTAACAGACTATAGATTTAATAAAAATGGTGTAGGATTTTGGTTGCTTATGTAAAACAGGGTTCTATAATCAATGTCTTAAAGATATTAATGCAATTCCATACATTTAGTTTAAAATAAATCAATGTATGTGAATATTGTTAAATACATAATAAATAAATAATTTTCTCTCATTTTGTTTCTTCAAATAAAAATGTCACCCCATCACATAATAATGCAATTTTATACGTTTAGTAATTATTAGTTTATTTTCTTTAATACCATAAGAGTACTAATTACAATATGAAAGATGGCAAAAAGGTGAACATCGACGTGGTCGATTAGTTGTATCTATCTATAGTTTTCACATATAATTCTATTGGTCATACATTAGAAAACGAAACCATGGGACAATGACTAGAAATTGATCAAACTAAGCTCATATTTGGTAGTGATTAAAATCTATATTTTAATTTAAGTCAGAGTTAACAATTAATTTTAATCACATATTTCATGGGTTACACGACTTTTTAACCATATTTCATCAACTTTTATCAAAATTTACTAAAAATTTGATTTTATTCCCTATCAAACAGGGATTAAGTAAGAATTCACATTATGACAATGAAGTTACAACTCCCTTTTTGGTACAATCAAACGTTTGAAAATTTTGTGGAACTTTTACATATGTAGAGCCATTGAAAGAGACAAAGAGCAAAGATAGCTGCACCCATTGATTTGTTGTGATAAATTTCGCTATCTAGGTGGGATCCTTAAATATATGATCCATTTAGAGAAGCTAATTTTACCTTCTAAGTGCTTTATTTTCTTGTTCGAAAATGTAAACCTTCCCGGATAACATATATTTGACCATTTTGACATGTTTATTATGTAGCCACACTAGACATGATAACTAATAAACTTCGTCTTGGAGATTTTTTTTTTCTTGTCTAGTTTGGCATACTAAAATGCCATAAATGTCATGTTTTGGCTAAGGTTAAATGTAAATTCGAGAAAAAAAAATTATTTATTGTTAATTTTCACTAATAAAAATATTATTATTTTGAAATTCATTTGATTATACCTTACATGAACGAATCTTTTTAACCAAATATTTCACAATTTATATATACGAAGAAAATTCTTCTTTGGAAGCAAAATACGAATTTAAACCTTGGTCCTTATTTCTCTAGTGTAGTAACATACTTTGAATCCTTAGGACTTTACAAAATCACCTCTTTTACACTCAAATTTTGACCAATTAACCAAACCCCTTCCTTCTCACCCCAAACATGTAAGGTACTATGGAACTTCTAACTTCCAATTAGGTTGTCTTAAAATTACTTTCTTTTTTGTAATAACAGTTTGATGAAGCTTATAGGCATGCACTCAATCAGCGTTAAGAAGTTATCGACTATATGCTTAACACATGCGAGTCGGACTTTGTTTTAGTGAATTCACCGTCCAATCTAATAATATGAAAACTAAGAAGTTCTAGCTCACTACAAAATTAGATTCATCTCATTTTTTGATATGTGCATTTAGTCATGTACAATGTACTCAATGTAACATAAAAGAAAATTTTCCAAATAAAGAAGGTTTTTTTTTTTTTCTTTTTATCATAATACATTTAACTTTGTAAAAGATTCACGTGATATGTTGAAAATTTGCCTATATGTAATCCCATTTTTGTGCCTTTTACATAAACTGAGAAAACTCAATAGTAAATATACATTAATGTTGTTGCACAACTTCTCAAGGTGGCTTTGTTACTGGTAGAATGATCTCTGAAAATGTTGCACTGGCTCAAAAATTAGTTCATAACCTAAATAAGCGTTCTCGAGGCGCCAATGTGATAATGAAAGTAGATATGGCTAAAGCTTTTGATAGGGTCTCTTGGGGCTATTTGTTAGAAGTGTTAAAGGCATTTGGATTTGCTGATACTTGGGTAACCCTTATTAAGAATGCTATTTCTTCATCACGATTTCCAGTTAAAATTAATGGTGTTTTAGCTGGATTTTTCACTCCTTCCCGTGGGCTTAGGCAAGACGATCAATTATCTCCATTGTTATTCATCCTCAGCGAAGAACCTCTCAGTAGGGGCCTAATAAAACTCTTGGAAGATGGCAGAACAGCTCCTTACCAGGTTCCTGTTACATGCTCTCCTATATCACATCTTCACTATGCAGATGATTTCTTGGTATTTGCTAATGGAACTCGACGTAGCCTTAATAATTTAATGGGATTTCTCTGGTGTTATGAGATTATATCTGGGCAGTTAATTAATGTGGCTAAGAGTTCTTTTATAGTCCACAAGCGAGTTGCCACATCTAGAAAGCGTATCATTGCAATCACAACAGGATTCAAAGAAAACTCCCTCCCGTTTACTTATCTTGGAGCCTCTCTTCATTATGGCAAACCCATCTCCTCTATGTTCATTCCAGTGCTTGATAAAATCAGGAAAAAACTAGAGGGTTGCAAAGGTAAGCTTCTATCCATGGGTGGTAAGCTGACATTGATCAAATCAGTATTAAGTTCCATACATATCTACTTATTTTCTGTGATCACCCATCCCATAAAAGTTGTTAAAGAGATACATGTTTTTTTTTTGCCAACTTTTTTTGGGGATTCTGAAAATGCTTTTAGACGTTATTGGGTTTCCTGGAATAATATCTGTTCTCCACAAAAGGAAAGATGTTTGGGTATTCACAATCTCTTTGATGTGATCAAGTCGCTTCAATGTAAAATGACATGGAGAATTATTTCTTCGCACTCTCTCTGGGCTGATTTCTTGCGACAAAAATACCCCAGTCATCACCTTGACATGGCCAACATTCCTGTAAGTACTAAAGACTCATCAATATGGAAACATCTTTCCCATCACTTCCCATTTATTTTAGAACACAACAAATGACTGATTTGAGATGGCAGTGCTCTATTCTAGTATGACAATTAGAGGGGTTCGGGTAGTTTATCTGCACTTAGTTGGACTGTCATGTCCCCTAATTTAAGACTTCATGAGGTAGTTTTAAATGACAAATGGAACTTGTATAAACTTTTGTCTTTGGGTAGTTCAGCTTTAGTAGAGGATATTCAACTCTCACAAGTCCAACTTCACAAAGGTAGTGATGAATTAATTTGGTCCCCTTGCGGGAATGGTTTATTCTCTAGTAGCTCAGCTTGGTCTCTTCTCAAACCTACTATATCTTCTACTCTTCCCTATAGGATCATTTGGAATCCCACCATACCACTAAAAATCTCTGTGTTTTGTTGGCGCCTTTGGAATAATGTGGTTCTTGTCGATGAAATGGTCTAGCATTGTGGGATCCATGTTGTCTTCAAGTGCCACTGCTGTCCACAGGGACATGAAGAAACAATAGATCATGTCTTTGCAACCAGTTCTACTGCTCTTCAAGCTTGGCAATATTTTGGAAATTTATTTGGGGTAAGAGTTACTACGAATATTTCTTGGCGATCTGCTATGTTACTTTGGCATTCACATTTTGGCGATTCAACACAAGAACATCTTGTAGCTTTACTTGTCCCACCTTTTCTTTCATGGGAGTTATGGTTAGCCAGAAATTCTGCAAGATTTAAGGATGAAGCTATTAACTTGCACAAAATCTGTGCTAAAGTTAAATGTTGGCTACACGAATTGAATGATTTTCTTAAACCTAGGAAAATGTCTCTTTCCTCCTATTTCTCACAGGTATTACACATCCCTACTGTTCCAATACGAGTTAAAACTCCATTGCTTGTAAAATGGTACCCTCCACAACATGGTTGTTACAAACTTAATATTGATGGTGCTAGCGCCGAAAATTCAGGCCCGACTGGTTGTGGTGGATTGCTTCAGGACTGGCAAGGTAAGATAATTTTTGGATTCTATCATTTCTTAGAGGTTGGTACTAACACTCTTGCAGAGGTATCTGCACTGAGACGAGGCCTTCAAATATGCTATGTACTTGGCATAGATAGAATTGCAATAGAAACATACTCTAAGGTGGTGGTCCATTGGTTTCATAATCAAGTGAACATACCGTGGTTTATTCGTCTTATTTGGGAGGATATTTTGGAGTTTTCTCATGTTATGACTATGGATATATCGCATATTTATCGAGAAGCTAATCATGCGGACAGATTAATTAGCGCAAAACTTGGAGCTCAAGGTAGTTTTGACTTCTTAGAATCAATCTCCAGTTTTCCTATTTATACCATTGGTTGCACCCGTTTGGGTAAGTGTAACTTGCCTTGTTTTCGTTTTTCGTAGTTGTAATGAGGTTCTATTGTAAGGGAAGTAGTACTTCCTCATTTTAATTCCTCGTTTCTTTTCAGTTGTAACCACTATATTC
>CAIGRH010164782.1:3155-19434 GCA_903798295.1 Fraxinus nigra | reverse complement strand
GGGGGTGGGGGGGGGGGGGGGGGAGGTTTCCCTGACCCCGTCCCGTTGCCATCCCTAACTCATGCCCATCTAAGCAAATTTCGACGTGTTTCGATCGATGAATCGATGGGAGAGGGTAATATGTGAATGCATGAGATGCTTTACGGCACGAGACAAATAATGTTCGAGCACCAGTGGTAATTAACCTAATATCCAAACTAGGAATAATAGATCAAGTAAGAATGTATATTGAGAATGCTCTTGTATATTATCTCTTTTTATGTTCAAAGAACCATCCCATCTTTTTATGTACAAAGACCACCTATTTATATATTTCTAACCGACGTGGTGATCATTGGATTAGAACCACGTGGTAACATCATCTTGACCGAAGCTTTACATCACTATCGTATTATTTAAATAAATTGACAACGGGTCAGCCACCATGGACAATAGGCTGACATACCTAACATTCTTTATTAAAGATGTCACATCAATCATTCCTAAAGATTATTTGCAAAAATCTTGCAAGAGACAGCTTCAGCTCCAGGGACCTCGGAAGAAGCATACAGCTTTAACCACTAAGCATGGCTTCGGCAAGACGTTCAATTTTTATCAGACTTTCTTACCTTTGCCCACTTAGGTCCTCGTTTACTTTTCTTTCCACGTGGATTGCTGTGTGGTGTCTTGACTAGAGCCTTGGTGGTGAGGCATAACAATAGTCCCCTAGTCTAAGTATGAATATTTATATTATAGTTAGAACTTAAATATACCTAACTTGCATGATACTTGTTGGAGTTGTCTGAAGCTATTTTTTTTTATCCAAAGTGGCTTTATACATCCGAAGCCTTACCTGAATTGGTTAAGGTAGAGGGACTCCGTCACTTGTCGAGGCTCAATTCACAAATTACGAGAAGACATGTTTTTAAAATGTTTGGGAAATACAAGGTGTTGTCATTATTTCAAACGAGTTGCTGTCTTTGTACGTTTTCAATAAAAAACAGTTGAAGCGGTTAATCTTCCCACACATGCAACCATCACCGTATTTAATGCACAATGATGGCTGTTGTGCACATGTCTTGCGAAGTTTTGGGCGTATAATAATGTATGACGAAGACACTCTGATCTGGGTAGTTGAAGATAAAGCGGCAAACAGAATGAATGGCTCAGATTTAAATCTCAAATGGACCGTTAGATGATCAGGATTGAAATCCAACGACTAGGGTTTAGAGCTTCCGTCTATAAAAGGCAGTAGTTTGTGGCAAAAAAAACACTTTGCCTTTCACGCAATCAACATTCGTACTCTCTAAACACTATCATTTTCTTTGAATCTCATTTCATTTCTTTCATGTGAAATTTTCTCATTTCCGGTGATTCTTTTTCACAATTCTTCACATTTAACTCATAAGTATCTTAAAACTTTAACTTCTAAAAATCAATGGCTCATTCACATTCTATTGGGGAAAATAGACCTTAGTAAAGTAGCTACTGAGATGGGTGTGCAGATAACCAATATGGTCGACCTTGCTCGAGCCATTCAAGTTGGGCAGAGTGTTTTGCCTTCCGATGAGGGTAGGAAAAAAATGGGATAGCTTAGGGGGCATCCAAAATCCTTTCAACTGTCAATCCATCACACTTGGAAAATCTTAGATAAAAATATCGTATCCCTACGACATGGAACTTTTGTCCTCCACTCCTAACAAGCGAGCCTGTTTTCCTAGACAATGCTACGTTGCTGTTAGCGAGTTCCTTTTAAAGATAGGTCTTCGGCTATCCATCCACACATTCTTTAGAGCCGTTCCGAGGTTGTATGGGCTGGCTCTCACCTAACTCGTCCTCAACGCTTGAGCCCAACTAGTGGAAACCTTTTTATGTGGAAGGAGGCTTCCCTTAGAGAGGACATGCCCCTCCATGCCTTTCATACCATTTTCAAACCCCGGGTCCTAGGGAAAGGGGATTCCAAGGGATGTTATTCCCTATGTTAGTGGGGGTCACATTGTAATATATTTCGAATTAAATCATCACAAGTGTATAGTTCATTAACAAGTAATAAAATGGATCTTGAGTCTGAATATCGTCCCAAAGAGATTGATTTAGTTCAATTTTAGTTATTGCGTCCCAAACTGAAACAAAAATAATATGGTATGTTATGACTAAATTATATCTAAGTTAACCTACTTATGCAATAAGAGTGAATTAACTAAATTAATTGCAAATTATGTTAAATGCAGTTTAATGTGATTTAATGAATGACAAACATACTAGAATCTCGGATTCCCATGCAATAATCATTTTAACCCTAGTTTTACACGGTGACAACACGATTGAATTTGACGAATCAATGTTCCTATTTAATTTAACAATCTATCTCGAGTAATGTTAAATCTACTTTTATATATAACCCAACTATATTTCTATATTGATGCAAACATATAAAAGTGTATGAATTTTTATGAACACTTAAAGATTTACATAAGGCATAGTGGTATGTTTCTATCCCTTATCGGACCCTTTGACAATTTATATATGTCGAACCTATTTTCATTCTTTCGAATGCATAAAATAGGTCACCGCATTTACACAACTACCATGCACAATAATTATGGAGAAAATAAAATCATATAAATCATTTAATATTAAAAAGACGCATTTTTAATGTCAAACTTATAAAACTAAAAATTAAAATTCATATTACATGGTTCATCGTTCTCCTAGTACAAAGAAAACTAGCCTAACATGTTATGAAGAAGAAAACAAAAAGAATATTGAAGAATCGACATCACCCAATATAATTCTTGAATTTATTCTCGTGTTCTTGGATTCGATCTTCATGTTTTTGGCTTCTTCTCTACTATAAAAGTCTCTTAGAATATGTCCCTGCCGTTCCATACAGATCTAGGGTTTTAAAACACACCCAAGATTTGTTTCCATTAGAGTCTTATTCAAATAAGGAAACTAGAATTTTTCCTTCGACATTGTACTATGTGACTGCATAGTACAATTCAATGCGACCGTATAGAACAATAAAATTCTACCTCAAAATTCTCTGAAGGACTACATGCAATCGCATGTAAGAAGAACTATGCGACCACATAGTTCAAGAAGACCTCCATTCTTCATATTTTGGTCCTCGAACTTCGTTTTCTAGTTTTTTTTCTCTTTTCTCACTTTTTCTTCTTCCAACACTTCATTCCTTTGCTCTAATGGGTTTTGACTCCTTCACATCTTCGTTTCTTCTCCCTATTCATCTTTTGGCTATTTGCACTTTGGTTCATGAACTTTTATTTTTCCTCCATTTTAGTCCCCATTCGCTTATTTTTCCTAAATTCTATCGTGTTCATCAATGCTATCCTACAATACACAGTGTATATAGAGGTAAGCCATATTTCAATATAGTTACCAGCAATTATCCATTTTTGTGACCTAAATAAGTGTGTAAAAGCACTTATGAAATCCTTCAAACTTAAACAATTGTTTGTCCTCAAACAAATTATAACTTAACTACAAACATGGTTTGACAACCAGTCGTGTATCAGGATCAGAATTTAACCATCAGCACATTGAATAATTTCAACATTACAAAATCAAATCAACCTCTACTAGTTACATGCAAAACATGATGTGTGTGGGTTTAAACTTATGTAAACGTATCAAGCTCATGATTGGTTCAATTCCCGACCCATAGTAGTCAAATATTTCCTTCTTCTCTCGAGAGATACACATCCCTCCCAAACTTGTTATTTTCACTCAATTTTTTCGAGGTGTATCCTTAGTTGAACCTATTTAATTCTACTCCTTACCCTCTTTTAGTTTGAATGGATCTTACTATCACAAGTTCACATTTCAACAAGTAGAGATTCTCCTATATCTTTTACTACCTCACCCTTCCCTTGTTATCATGAGTGATATCAATAGCTCCATATGAAAATATCTTGGTAGTTGTGTATGGACTTGACCACCTTGACCTCAACGTTCCTGGAAAAATCTTGAGTCTAGAGTAGTATAGCCAAACTTTTTGGCCCACCTCAAACTTTCTTTTTTGGATATGCATGTCATGCCACCTTTTAGTGGATGATAAAGGCTTTGTAGGATCGGTTCCCAACTCCTCAAAATGGCGCTTACGCGTGTATGGTGGGTTGGTCTCCAAAAACCTTGCACATTCCTCAATTTCACGTGAATCAGTTTGAGTTCATTGAGAATATACAATGCATGCCTCATATGCATCATATGTGGTATGTAGACGAAATGTGTCTTGGACCACCTTCTCAATTACATCTATCTAAAAACAGATGTCTAACTCAGTAGGAAATTTTATGGCCTTAAAGACATTAAAAGAAATATGCTCTTTACCAAGTCTCAAAATCAGTAGACCCTTCTAAACATAAATAAGAGCTCTTCCCGTAGCTAAGAATGGTAGGCCCAATATGAGTGGAACATCCTTGTCTTCCTCCATATCAAGGATGAGAAAATTCACTGGGAAGATTAATTTTCCCACTTTAATCAGTACATCTTCAATAATCCCTTTAGATGAGTAAGAGATCGATCAGCTAGTTGAAGAGTTATTGTAGTTGCTTTAGCCTCTCCCAATTTGAATTTCCTGAAAATAAAAAGTGGTATCAAATTAATAATTGCACCCAAATTGCATTTATATTCAAGAAAGTAGGAAATCACATTTTATTTCTATTAATTTATTGACACCAAATTAAGATCTATTTATAAAGTCGATTAATAAAATTGACTTATACGCAAAGAAGTTACATATAATATCTCTTGATATGTAAAATGTAAATTGTAATGGAGGTCGGCGAAGCTGACGACCTTCAAAAGATCCCTCTACCATCGCCACGAAATGATCGGTCAAGGAAAGAAACTATGTTTTTCTCACCAAGATATAGTTGATATGGAAAATCCTCTTTCCAACATGGAAGGGCTGGAATTTTCGTACAAGGATGCTTTTTCTAAGTTTGCTATTGGAAAAACCAATGCTCATTGTAATAATAATGATATGGTCATGCCTAAGGTTTTCTCGGATAAAGAAGAGGTTGGGGGTAAAACTAGAGAAGGTATGGAGATAAATCAGGATATAGTTTTCAAGGATAAAGAATTTCCTTCGTTATGAATACCTCAAAGTCCCTTGAATCCAAACTAGCGAAGCCATGTTAACGTGCATTTGTTGTTAGATTTTTAGGATGGAGTATCACCTATGAGAGACTGTGTGAAAAAATAGATCTCTTATGGAAACATGTTGGTAGCAAGGTGATTGATCTAGAGCGAAATTTCTATATAGTATAGTTTGAAGAGAAATAAGATTATATGCATGTTCTATTAGATGGCCCTTGGATGGCGATGGGATGGTATCTAATAGTTCATCCATAGCATTTTGATTTCTCAACGGAGATGGATAGAATTACAAAAGGTAGTTTCGTGGGTTCGAATTCTGGGTCTCCCGATACATTTTTATGACAAAAAGATCCTGAGAGCCATTAGTAACAAGTTGGAAAGGTCAGTTAAGATCGATCACAAAATGGAATCCTCAGAAAGGGGTAATTCACTAGACTCGCTGTGGAATTGGATTTAACCAAACATCTGAAACCCTTTTTAGATGCGGCTACTAATTATGAGGGTTTACCCCAAATTTGTTTCAAATGTGGATATGTTGGGAATTTGGATAAACAATACAATCAAGAAAATAAGAAGATGGATTCAGATGGAGATATACAAGAAGAAGGAATTCTATTAAGGCATAGACGTGAAACGGAGAAAGATGATGGACCTTCAGTAGAAAATGTTTTTGGTCCCTGGATGCTGGTTCAAAGGCGGAATAAGAAATTTAATGGTAAGAATAAAACATTGGTGAAGTTGGGTGGGGAAAAGGAGATGATTAGTAGTGATAGACCATGTGCTAAAGAAAGAGAAAGAAACCAATCCAGGTTTGTTGTTCTAGGAGAGGAGTTGGAGAATATTGAGGCTGTGGAAAACCCTCTTTTTAATGAAGCAAATGATTTTAATTCTACTATCAGGGAAGTGGCCTCTTAGGAGTCAAATAAACCTTCTATGGGGCGTCCGCGTAATGTAAGAACAAGTTCTAGAAAAAAGGAGAATGCTAAAAAGAAAAATTTAGAACGAGTTGTTGATGACCACGACTACGTTATATTTCAAAGTTCAGATAGCCAGCGACATGATAGGAGATGAATGGCGCCATTTTAGCAAAAGATAAGCAACAGTGAGCTTTGTCACTTAGTTTTCGATGGATAATGACATCAGGCTGGAATGGAATTAGAGGAATATAGATCCGAATTGGGGAAATAAGAAGGCTGGTCAATCTCAGCAGGAACTAATGCAACAGGTTGAGGTTGTCAAGGCTGACAACCTTGTATCTAATATTCTGGATAACTTAACGCATGTTGTAGTTCGGGCATCTAGACCATATCAACGTTCTGGTCAATCTTATGCAGGTTCAATCCGCGACAAAATGGTGAATAGATGAGGGAAAATGATTATAATCCGGTTCAATAGAGAACGATAGCCTGACAGTAAAATTAAAAAAATACTTCTGGTGTCTCTTTACAATCTTAATCTAAGAAGTATTTGGATAAAGATTTTTGTCAGGAGGGGAACACTTCTCTTTTAGCCTCCGATAGGCATCTTCATGGAGAATTGACGGACATGGAGAACTCTGCTTTTGCAGGTTAAAGGCTTTGGTTAGTGTCTTATCTTTTTTCTTGTTTTTTTGTTATGATGGATAAAATATTGGTGTGCAATTACCGAGCTGGTTCAAGTGCCACTTTGGGGTTTATTAACGATTTGATCAAAAATTATAATGTATCCTACATAATGCTCCTTGAAATAAGAATTAGTGGTCTTGCGGCTGACAGGGCTATGAAAAATATTGGTTTTTGCAATTCATTTAGAGTCGAGGTGGATGGTTTTGTTGGTGGTATTTGGGTTTTATGGAAGAATGGTGTTTTGCTGGATGTTCTATCTTTCAATTACTAGATTGTAAATATGTAAATTAACTTCCAATGGAGCATTCATTTTATTCTCTCAGCCATTTATGCAGACCCAACTGCATCTCTAAGAAGATTTTTCTAACAATATGTGTCATCCTTTTCTAGTACGGTTGTTGAACTATGGTGCTTGATGGGGGGACTTTAATTTTTTTTTTGTTTTCATATGAAAAGGTAGGATGGTCAAAAAGAGGAAGTTGTCTGTGTAGGTTGTTTCAAATATGTGTTAATACTTATTTCTTGCTTGATTTGGGTTTTCAAGGTCCCATGGCAACTTTGTAGAAGGGTTTGGTGAAGGAGAGATTAGACTGTGGTTTGTGTAACTTTGATTGGCGTACTCAGTTTCCTGATGCGGTTGTGTAGCACTTGCCTCGCATTGCATCAAGTTATATGCCTCTTCTTTTGTCACTCAATTGTACAAATGGTAATCCAAGTCAGGTTCCTTTTCGCTTCTTAGCTCATTGGATCATGCACTCAGATTTCAAAGATTTTGTTAATAATGCTTGGGCTAATTCGAATAATATTTTGTCTGATATGATATTGTTTACCGATAGAGTTAAGGTATGGAACAGAGAGGTCTTTGGGAATCTTTTTCTCAGAAAGAAAAAGGTTATAGCTTGCCTTAAAGGAGTGGAAAAAGCTCTTGATGTGTGGATTTCAAGTTTTATTCGTAAGTTGGAAAGTGAAGTAAGGCAGGAATATGAGACTATTCTTAATCAGGAATAATTATTCTAGAGATAGAAGTCCAGATTGGATTGGATCATTGTGGGAGATCATAATACTTCCTATTTTCATACCAAGCATAAGATTAGTAAGCGAAAAACCAGTATTAATCGATTACAACTTACTGATGGCTCGTGGTGCTCGGATAACACTAGATTATGTCATCAGGCGGTCAGTTTTTATAGTGCTCTTTATTCTGAAGAAAATAGCATGGCTCCCAACTATCCGATTTCGGGTAAGTTTCCGCCTCTTTTTCCTAACTTCTTGGATTCTTTGTTATGCCGAGTAGAAGATGAGGAGGTCAAAAGACCTCTTTTTGAAATAAAGTCGTTCAAAGCCCCTGGGCATGATGGCCTGTTGCAGCTTTCTTTCAGAACTGCTGGGAGACTGTGAAGAATTCAACTATAATTTTTATGCAGAACTATTTTGATGGGAAATATATTGATGAGGATTTGTATAGGGTGTTATTACTCTAATTTCTAAAAAAGAAGAGCCCAAATATTTTTGTAGATTTCAGACCTATTACTATCCTCCATGTGGTGTATAAAATTCTTATGAAAGTAATTACAAACAGGATCAGACCTGCTTTAAGTCTTCTGGTGGATAACACGCAATCTAGTTTCATCCCTGGCAGGCAAATTATGGACAATGTTGTTGTTGTGCAAGAGGTAGCCCATTCTATGCGCACAAAGCAATGAAAGAAGGGTTGAGTCATGATCAAAAATAGACTTTGAAAAAGCCTATGATAGACTTAGGTATAGCTTTATTAAGGATACTTTGATTGACATAGGTTTCCCTCACGCTCTCATTTCTATTTTGTTTAAATGTTGGGAAACTAGCTCGACAAAATCCTTTTTAATAATCAGTTATCCGATAGCTTCAAACCTTCGAGAGGAGTTCATCGGGGAGATCCTTTGTCTCCTTACATTTTTGTTCTTTGCATGGAAAAACTTACTTAGGGTATTAAGCAAGCGGTGGAGAATGGTATTTGGAATCCTATAAAAATGGAAAGATAAGGATGCCTACTGACCCATCTTTTCTTCGCAAATGATCTCATTATTTTTGCAAAAGCGGATGAGCAGATTGATAAAACTTTGGGAATTTTATAAGAGTTTTGTGATTGCTCCAAGATGAAGGTTAATGGTTCTAAAACATCCTTTGTGTTTTGAAAAATGTTAACAGGCACACGGTTGAGGCTATTAAGAGGATTTCAGGTTTTACTTTTTCTAATGACTTGGGTTTATATCTGGGGATACATGTTCTACATGGTCATAATGGGCGTAATTATTATACTTAATTTGAGGAAAAGTGCGGAAAAAACTCAGTTCTTGGAAGGCTAGAACTCTTTCCTTTGCGAGTAGAGTTACTCTAGTTAATTCGGTCCTCATGGCTCTTCCAGCTTAATGTTATGCAAGTGGCGGTCATTCAAGCTAATGTCTATGATTATGTGCATAAATTTTATTTGGGGAGCTGATGGTAATGAGAGAACTATGCATCTGGTTTGTTAGGATATGATGTACCAGCCTAAGAAGAGTGGGGGTTTAGGCTTGAAGAATTTAAAGGTTCTGAATCAGGCCTTCCTAGCCAAATTAACTTGGAGATTTGTCATTGAATCTCAATCTCTTTAGGTGTGTGTTTTGAGAGGAAAATACGGTTCCAACAATGTTGATTATTTCCCTTCCAGATTTCATTATCAATGTTCTTCTATTTGGCGTGCTATGAATAGTATATGGCCTTTTATTTCGGGAAATTCCAATTGGAGTATTGGTAATGGTAGGTTTGTTTCTTTTTGGTTTGATAATTGGTTAGGCGTTGGACCTTTGATCAATCAAATTACGCGGCATATACCAAGTATTTCTCATTAATAGCATGTGAAAGATGTTTTGAGTGGGGATACCTGGAATTTTAGATTATTGTCTGATTTTTACCAGATGAGGTTTTGGATGATTTAAATCTATGTTGTCTCCCTAGAGATGAGCTGGAGGATGACATCTGAATCTGGAATCTTGCTGGTAATTTTTGATTTTCTTTGGCTTCGGCTTATTTGGCCCTTTTGGACCTGAGATCTAGCAATGATCATGGTTATTGGGATCTGGTCTAGCAGTGGGCATTTCTTTGGCTTTGCATGCACAATAAACGTCTCACAAATTATGATCGCAATAGACGACATTTAACAGATGACCCAAGCTGCCCTATTTGTCATAATGGCGTGAAAACCATCTCTCATGTGTTACAGGATTGTTTGATAGCCAATGCCTTATGGTTAAAGTTCTTATCCTCCTCAAATAATGATAGGTTCTTTGATCTGAACTTGAAAGATTAGATGTTTTGTAATTTGCAGAATGGTTTTACAGCTAAGGAAAATCTTGATTGGAGGATGCTCTTTGGGTTTACCTATTGGTATATTTGGAAATGGCGCAACAATTTGGTTTTTAATAACTCTGGGGTAGATGGTTTCTCGAAGCCTAAAATCGTCCTCCGAGTAGTTCATGCTTGTGTGGTGGCTTTTGATGCTCTTGCTATAGTTGGGGAGGTGAACGCAGTGCGTAGAGAGGCCTTTATTAGCTGGACTAGATCACCTGATGGTTTTGTGGTTCTGAATACTGATGGAGCTTTTCTCATAAATTCTCTTTCAGCTACTACAGGAAATGTTTTTCGCAACCAGAATGGGGTTTGGTTGGGAGAATTTTTGGTCAAGCTGGGCCACTGTAATGCTTTTAGAGCAGAACTTTGGGGTATTTACACTGATTTGCAGGAAGCATGGAGGAATGTGTGGCAAAGGTTCAGGTCCAAGTTGACAACTCATCGTCGCTTTGATTTCCAACTCAAGTTCTTTGATGTCTATTCAGAATGGGGATCTCATATCTTGGGTCCGAATGCTTCTTCATCAAGATTGGCAAGTTCAAATTATTCATGTTTATTGGGAAGCTAATATTATTGGTGATCATATAGCCAACTTAGCTTTTGATCAGATAGATCGTTACATTTGGTATGATGATCCCCCATCAAGCGCAAGTCTTTAGTTTCAGTCTCAAAAGAGAAAAAAAGAAAAACATAAGTAGAGTTGTAAGTCTTAAGAAACATATAATGATTTTTGGTTGCATTCTTACCTAACCATTAGTACTATGCAATTTTCCCATGTCTTCATAATCTAATTTCTATCAATTATCCTAACTTAATTTACCAATTCAGATATTTACAGAGATTTCTAGCTAGATAGAAGAGTAAATGTATCTCACGCTGGAAATTCTGAACATTATCAACTCTAAATATAAATGTATTTCAACTAGTTAGATTTTAACGTAAATAACAATAAAAATAAGATGTGATAAATGCTTTACAAACTAAAATATAATTTGTTGCAGAATAACTTGATCAAAATGTTTCCATCCATTTATAGTATTTCGCTAATATTTGTCTTCCATCAAGTAAAATCTCACATGGTTGTAGCTAGAAAATTGTATGCAGATTTGCAATGTGTTTCTAACTAATGTCATGGACAATTCTATTATTCAGAAAATTAGTAACCGAAAATTTATCTACTTTCGAAACATGCACATGGCTTTTTTATTCTACTTTTTCGCACACTTTTCATCTAGTGATTCTCATTGTTAAGTACATTTCGACTTAATGTAACATATTGCACGTTGAATGGAGTATCGTCAACCTCGTTAGATTACTCGTATGATACATTTAGGAAGACATCTCTTTTATCATCGATGACGATGAGGATCTGCTATGCTACATTAATTGAATCATGGTGCTGTATATATGTTTATTGATCTTGAAATGGAATCGTGAAGTGAGCATCATCCTACTAAGATTCCAAATGAATATGATCATAGAGATTTACAAGCAAATTAAATGCTTCCTACTAATGCTCTCAAAATATAGATGAACTTAGACATCCTTAATTGTTTCATGTTCACAAAATAAATGGACCTTCAACCCACCATTCGAGGCACCAAACGGCTCATCGAGACCTTTTTTGTCGCCTCTCCTTCACCATTGATACTAACAATGTGAGTGTTAATAAGATAGTGTGCCACGGACTTGTAACCATTTCTCAACGCCTGCAAAATTAAATAATCACGTAATTAATTATTAATCAGAACAAATTAATTGTGGAAGGAAAATTAAGAATATTACCTTGGAATAAATACAAGGAATTGGTGGCAATTCTTTCTTCTTTCTACATTTACTGCAGTTACATATTCCTCGACACACTGGGCATATCCAACTTTTCCCAGTCTCATTTGCTTCAATAATATTCTCCCCATATCTGCACCAATACGTGAATATTAATTCCCTTCACTTGAATTGCATTGATTTAATGTACATACCTTATGTATAGACAATCTCCACATAACATCCCAGTCGAGCCCTTGCATCTGCTGCATTGAGTGCGAAGGCCTAGAGTTTTCTGTCTGTAAATTCGTTAATAATTCATATATGATTCAAGAAAAAGAAATGGAAGAAAAAATTTAAGTGATCGTAGGAACCTGCATTGATGACAAGTCCTTCCATTGAATTTATCGTACAATCTTCGGCCATTTTCATATCCATCACGAAACAAAATCCAGGGGATTTTGCAATCCCCTAATTGCTTGGCATCATCTTCAGTGTACGTCTCAAGATTCCACTTTTGTTCCTTAACATTCATAGTACCATCAATCTTTTCCATTTCTTTCATTTTCTTTGTAGATAGAGTTAACAAATGAGGAATCTTATGCACACTTTCCGACCTAAATCAGATGCATAAATTCAGAATAGAAAGATAAAATTCAGCAACTGAGTCGTAGTGAATAGTATTGTAACCTGGAAGTAGTAGTTATATGAGAAGCATTGGCGAGGTTACTCCCTTTAAAATTATGTTTATTTACTAATGCTTTACTTCCCATCAGTTGCAATTTTCTTCTTCTTTTGACTGATGCTTCTTTCATCCGGTTATACTTGCTCAAAAACCACCCCTTCATTTTACTTGAAGTGGATTCACAACCAAACAATGGTATATATATGCAGTGGGAAATTTCAATTGAAACTGGCGGGAATCAATTTGTCCCTGATACATTGAAAACTTGTAGTAAAGAATTCAAAGATATTTGTCTTTGTTTTTTCATAATATTATAAAAAAGACTTTTTGGGAATGAAATAAAAATTTCTGGACAAAATACGAAGTAAATAAATTTGAGAAAGTGTGAGAAGATTGATCTTGAAAGGCAGCCACGGGATATTCAAGGTAATAAGCACTTAAATTGCTTTGCTGCTCCTTAATTAATTAAAATTAATGAATCATATAAGCATGCTGTTTCATCGTGCTGAAACAACCATTGGTATTCCTTCTTCATCGTATATAAGAAGAAAAGAAGTATAACAAACAATAAAAAAGCCAAACAACGGTTGATATCAATGCTTTAGAAATAAAATAAGTTTAAGTACCAAGAAAAGTGATGGTCAAGTATTAATTATGGTATAAAAAATCAAATATGCCTATGTTGGGATTTATATACACTCAAGTCACTTTTATGAACATACATACTTAGAATTTACAAGTAATATACACTCATCCACCATTATTTTTATTTCTTTACAATTTAATTTATAAAGCATCTCCGAACATACTCTAAATGGTTAATTTCTGACCCATTCTAGTAGTGAAATACTCGAGCATAGTAAAGAATTCAAAGATATCTGTTTTATTTTTTCATAATATTATGTCCCTGTTTGAACTCTATTTTTCAATCAATAACTCAATTTCAAGGACACATTTTTCAATAAAATAACAAACTCAATTTTTATTTTTTTTTTAACCACATATTATCCATCATAACACTTTTATAATTTTTGTTTAAACAAACAGGTTCAAACAAACCCTATTTAAAAAAACTTTTTGGGTGCAAATTTCAATTGTAAATATAATTTAAATGAAATAAATATTTCTAGATAAAATACAAGTAAATAAATTTGAGAAAGTGTGAGAAGATTGATCTTGAAAGGCAGCGATGCGATATTGAAGGTAATAAACACTTAAATTCCCCTTTCTATAAATATCAACGGTCCATTTATATGTAAAAGATAAATAGCATTATTGTATTTTCTCGAGCATAAAAGTGAAAACAATATCATTTTTTGTAAAGAATACTTTCAAATCCAATATTTTTATTATTTGAAAATTTTAAATATTAGTTTCTAATAATTAAGTAGAAGAATGGAAGCATGAATTGCCAATTAATACGAGGCATTGAAAAAGCCTTAACGACAGAGTTTTTCTTTCACCGATTTTGACCTTTTTTTTGGCGATTCCATTTATTAGAAGTTGAAAAAATTGGTGCTTGTTAATTTTTTGTGCACTAACTTTGGGTGGAATTATTCGAAATCGATGTAATATAATTTTGATCATATTTTTTTGTTGACGTAGGAACCCCGAGCCACTACCCGTGAGTGCGTACGGGGTAAATCTCGCTTCATGTGCAGTAGCCCAACCTCGTTAGATTACTTGTACGATACATTGAATGGAGCATCGTCAACCTCCTTAGATTACTTGTATGATACATTTAGGAAGCCATCTCTTTTATCATCGATGACGATGAGGATCTGCTATGCTACGTTAATTGAATCATGGTGCTGTAATCTATGTTTATTGATCTTGAAATGGAATCGTGAAGTGAGCATCATCCTACTAAGATTCCAAATGAATATGATCATAGAGATTTACAAGCAAATTAAATGCTTCCTACTAATGCTCTGAAAATATAGATGAACTTAGACATCATCAATTGTTTCATGTTCACAAAATAAATGGACCTTCAACCCACCATTCGAGGCACCAAACTGCTCATCGAGACCTTCACCATTGATACTAACAATGTGAGTGTTAATAAGATAGCGTGCCACGGACTTGTAACCATTTCTCAACGCCTACAAAATTAAATAATCAATTAATTAATTATTAATCAAAACAAATTAATTGTGGAAGGAAAATTAAGAATATTACCTTGGAATAAATACAAGGAATCGGTGGCAATTCTTTCTTCTATCTACATTTACTGAAACAACCATTGGTATTCCTTCTTCGTCGTAAAAGAAGTATAACAAACAATAAAAAAGCCAAACAACGGTTGATATTCAAGGCTCAAATAACACCAAAAGACAGAAAAAGAAGAAACGAGAGATTTGGAAGCTAGGTGGTTATGGGTTTGGCGCCCAAAAATTAATATTACATTCTTCTGCATCTGCATCTGTGGGGTGTGAGTATATAATATTCTTCAACTTAATTTTAATTATTCATCCATTATTTTGAAACCCTTTTGCAAATTGAACTATTTACACGCGTGGTCTAGTTTAAAAACCAAATTTGGCTTCTTTTCTGGATTTTCTAGCAGGATCAACCGAAATAATCTGCTTCCGTTGTAGAAGAAAACAATTGATTTTGTTTCATGGTATTGCATGAGCTAGCTGCTTGAATTATGGAGAGTTTTTCTTAATGAATTGAGATGAAAGGTATTGAAATAGTTGGAATTTGGTATGGAAGAGGTAGAACTGAAGCACGTTTCTATGTAAACTTTTGGCTTTCACTTGCAGTCGAGTAACTTCATCTAGAACTTTGTTTCTTTAAAGTTGTTGAGGGGGAGGAAGGTGGCCCAAACATGCTATTAAATATGCCCTTTTATTCTTCTTGATTTTTTTTTTTTTTGCTTGCTTTAGAGCATCACCAAACATCTCCAATTGTCATTTTCTCTTGTTCTCATCCATGGATATTCTTTACTTGTCTAGCTTATATGACCCTTCTTTCTTGATGAAATTGTTTATCTAAATTTAGTTAATTCGTCTTGAAAACATAATATATACAATTAATGGATGCAGCGATTGATCAATTTAAGTTTCAAATATTTGAATATACTCAAGCTTTAGTTTTCATTCCCAACAGCAGAATATGTCAAAAAAGATTAAGTTCGCAGATTAATCTTCAGCTCACGTTCTACAATGAAATAGGAGGAAGATGACAATGTGAATCATTTTTTTTACTTTGTGAGATTTCTAAAGATTACATATCGCGTAAGATGTATATGAAAATCAAATTGTGAGATATTTTTTAGTGATTTTTTTGGAAGAAGGTGATTCACTTTCTGCAGTGAAGATGGACCCACATGTTTTTAGGGCTTTGTGTTTATAGGAATCAAAATGTATTAGTTGTAAAAGCTGTGTTTGTAGGAGTAAAATATGTTACATAATTTATTATGCTCTTGATTTAGAAAATCTTTAATGTTTTCTTTTTATTATTATTTTATAGTATTTATTGCCAAAAAAAAAAAAATGTTTGCAATATTTACTACAAGTAAGGTGGGTGGCGCAATTTCCACTTAAATTATTGCCTACACACAAACAACATGCTTCTTAAATGTAATTATTTGATTGTCCTGGGTAAATTTTGAAATTTTTCTCTTTTTTAACCATTTAAATTTCTATATGATTTAATTAAAACAAAAGAAATTTAATGTTTTCAGCATAAATTTTTTCAATAAAAAAAATTAAAAATTAAAAACACAGGCACGCGTACAATTCTATAGTTT
>CAIGRH010164766.1:0-10192 GCA_903798295.1 Fraxinus nigra | reverse complement strand
TTATGTTAGAACTTTCCAACACTGTTCATATACAGAAAATTGATAGTGGTACAAGAAGCTTGAGTTTTCTCTCTAGTTAACAGACAAAAATTGTTTCTTCCCCTCAAATTATCGGAAAATTTATATACATATAATAATAGCATTGTTGATGATTCAAATTGATTGTGACAGAAAATTCACATCTAATGATACACAAATAATAGTGCTGTTAATATACAGGAAAATTGACTGGCACAAGAAGCTTGAGTTCTCTCCCTAGTTAGCAGATAAAAGCAAATTATCGGAAAATCTATATACATATAATAATAGTATTGTCGATGACTCAAATTGATTGAGGCAGAAAATTCACATATAATGATACACACAAATACATATGTTATAATGCATATGCATATATACAAAAAAATTCACGTCGTCAAATTAATTTCGGTACATGTAATAGATGATTATGTTTATGAAAAAATTATTACCTCCACTTAGACTTTGAAGAATTAAGTTTTCATATTGACATGTTCTAAACTAACTAGAAAAAGAGAGAATTGGAGAACTAACATATTAAGACCACCTTCACTTTCTCATATTCAAATGGTCAGGCGGGGAAAATAACCTAGAATGGAAAGTGCTGTGAAATATTTGAGCATTGATGGGATTTCTGTGCAAGGTAAAAATATACATTTTTGTTTAATATGAGTTTTAAGAAGCGGGAAAATTTTTCAGTAAACAAAATAATTGGTACATTTGAAGGAAAAATTGAGAGCTTTCAATGAAACAATTTCTGGTATTAGATTTCCTTCTTCCTTGTCTAAAGTAGGCATACAATACATCTTCAAATGGTCTTAGACTCGAATCATCCATGGTAGGTACTCTGTTTTTCTCCCTTGAAAATCAATTGAACCCCATCTCAACCAGTGCCAATGGCATCAGCATTGCACGATTTCTCCAGCAGAAAAGCCTTGCCAGACCACAATGTAGAAAGGAAAAGCACAAAACCAATTGAACTGACTATAAATTAGGAAACTGTGATCGTATATATTCTTTAGAACCCATATGTAAGTAAACAGGCACAGAGAGAGAGAGAGTGGGCGTCTAATAATCTTTTAGCAAATAAATCCTTCAACACAAGTTCACAGCTCTCACTACAGTGTTCATAATATCTTGTTCTCATGCCCACAATGGAGAATAATTCTATCGCGCATTCATCCTGTAAAGGAAACTGGTTTTGAAGGAATGTTTTTACATCTCAAAAAAATTATATGAATAACACGACAGACACTATTGTCCCAGATTCCCCAAAAGTCGTTCCACTGCTGCATGAACATTTCCTGAAGTCGCACGCAGTGCTCTGATATTCTCTTGGGTGTCAAAGAAACCCATCTCTTGAAGCTGTGATAGTTGAGTTGCATAAAGTTCTTCTGGGGGCACTAAAACCCACACAAAATACAATAGGATTAAGATATCTAGTAACCGACTAACCATAATACAAAAATAAATATAATTAAATAAAAAGGCAGAAGGATAATTTCAACCATTAGGATTGCTTGGGACGGACAAACCGCCAGCTCCAAGTCCACCAAACATATTCCTCAGTATCTCCAGCCCCATGTTATTATGTGTTCCTGATATTGGGAATGCTAATAAAACAGTTGCAATGACGCATGAAATTATGGACATAAGATTAAATCAATCTCCATTCATCTATGTACGGTTATTCAATTTCTAGTTTGTAGCCTCATACCTGTATTCTGATTTGCCTGATTTCTTTCTCTGAAACAGCAAAATTAAAGTGCCTAAGTTAGATTACAACATGAAAAAGTTAATTGCGTGTCGAACGTCAGAAAGCAATAATAGTATCCAAGTCAGATGAACATATGATGAAAGGGGTCTTTTTTGTTTTTTGAAATGTCAATTTTCATTGTAAGTGTTGCAAAAGGCCGGTTGCAAAGCTGCCAGTGGCCAAAATAATAAAAAACCCAATCCAAGTCGGTCCCTATAACTCTAGAAAACCTCAACATAGGAGGAGACAACTTCTTCATTCTAAATATAGAAAGGTTGGAGGCATAACAAGAAGCTGACAGGATATCTCATTATTAATATGGAAGGGTAGTAATGCCACTTGAAATATAAAAGTGCCATCTAAACATTGTAAACCATTCAAGTAACTCCTTATCGATTGAACCACGTACTTGATATTCTATTTAGCAACTCTAGTTGAATATACAAAACCTATCTAAAATAACAGCTAAGTAAGAAGTAATTATTTCTCACTCACGGGGTCGATTGCTGCTGACCAAGCTGAGACAGTTGCTGCTGCAGAGCCATCACTTGCTGAAATATAAAATCGACAAGGTGCTAAGAGAAAAATGGGGTACAGTAAATAATTTTCAATGGAAGTATAAGTATTGTCTAGCTACTAATAAAAAATGTATGCAGCTAAAACAAAGGCACAGAATTTGATCTATTAGACTAATCAATCTATTAACTGAAGAAAAAAAGGACAAACTGGCCAACAAGGGTAAGAAAGGTGGAGGGAGAACTGTCTATAGAGGACTACCTGCATGGTTTCAGGTGAGGTCAACTGGCGAAGAATTTCGGGGTTTTGCATCATTTCTCTCAGTTGAGGATTCATATCAAGCAAGCTGTGTAGCTGAGGATTGAAGCCCAGGATCTGCAACCGACGTTATGATTTAAGACTAATTTAAAGTAAGAGCTATAACACTCAATATATTCCTACTAGTACTTGATCCATATACTGAGGGTTGGAAAACAAGCTTTGCATCATCTGGGCCAAGGCTGGATTTTGCAAAAACTGACTGAAGACAGAGGGATCTGACATGCCAGCCACGCGCTCTAATTCAGGAAGCCCAAGGCCTCCTAAACTGGCCACACCAGGTGGCCTTGCATCACTGGCAGTATTAGCTCTTGTAACATTATTTGTTTGAGAACCTCCTGAAATTTTAAATTTATATAAGAGTCCCAGATAGACATTTCATTATAGTTGTATTCAGAATGGATGTACCAGAAACAAATAGCATGGCCTTGATTGATATCTAGCTTAAAAAAGGATGGAAAGTTGTGTAACACTAGTAATTTACAATAAGCGGTGCTTGTTCAACGAGGAGTGATCATAGCAGTAACTAAAAGTTCAAATATGCAAATCCGTAGACCCATTTTACTGTTAGCAACAATCAATACGAAGACCAATAGAGACAGCTAAGAGATGACTACTTCCAACTAGATCAGAACAATGTTGGATAGTTCAGCATGGGGAAAAAGTGAAATTAAAAGGAAGAGAACTGGAGTGCAACAGGAAAGCGGCAATGCAATTACCACGCATACTCCACATTTTCAAGGTCACAAACTGGAGGATTGTGAGGCAAAGCACCAGCAAAAATGAAATTAATATATATCAAACTTTAAAAGTGAGATAAAAAGGGTATGGGAGTAAAATATAATAGGAACAATTTTACACATCTTTCCACTCAATCTCTCTCCTCTTCCATTCCTCCTTCAGAGATAACAGGATAAAATGGATAGTTTCCTAGGAAAATCTATCAATCCACCCTCCATCCCTCTGCTACGAGAAGCAAATAACAGCCAACCCTGCTTATTTTGTGAATTATCTATAAGAACTAGTTATGCAAAATACTACCAGAAGAGTTATTTCAAGCAACATAGAGGGTAACATTACTGTATGCATACTTCAAAAATCTTATCTTACCTCCAGCAGTAGTCCATGGGTTGGGAAGTGGATTAGCATTTGGCGCAGAATCCTCTGAGGCAATTTCAGACCCCGCAGGTGAAGGATTAGCTCCACCTCTGGTTTGGGCACCAGTGTGCTGGTTACCCAATAGAGCAGCAAACGGGTTTGATCCACTATCATTCGTGCTTCCACCCATCGTCGTTGCATTCAAGAAGGGTTCTTGGACATTTTCATACATACGTCTGAGCATGTTAAATCCCTCGGGAGAAGATTCAATATTGCTCATTGCCCTGTCAGTGTTCCGCATCATCTCACGCATAAGCTCAGGGTTCCTAGCAGCTTCTAATGTTTGCCGAAGGATGCCAGGATCATTAAGAATATGACCAAGTTCAGGGTTCCGGTCAATAATATCTCGCATTTGAGGATTATTCATTATTAAGCTGCGCATGATCTCAGGGTTGTTCATTATGCTTTGAATGGCTGGTGTGTTCATTATTTCTCTCATCATGTTAGGATTCTGGGTTAGTTGTTGTTGCATCTGTTCAAACTCAGGAAGTCCAGCTCCAAACAACCCAGATGCTCCAGTGCCACCAAGTGCATCCAAACCAAGCCCTGGAAACAGTGAAGCCCCTAAACCAGTGCCCCCAGCACCCCCTACATTGGGACTAGCACCTTGTGTGGCGCCAGAATTATTGGCATTTTCAGCACTTGCAGCAGCACCAACTGAGGGCTGTGATGCAGATGGAGCAGAACCACGCACCATATGAACCGTATGATCGGCCTGCAAACCTTCATGAAATTAACAGAACAACAGTTAAAATTTAAAAGAACATCCCCAGGGGAAGGGAAGGGGAGAGTTCTGGGTGCGAGGGGATAGTGAGTTATTACAGGGCTTTGACAACTACAGCAAGAATTTAAATGATTTCCCTTCTAGAGTACAAAAACCTCTCCTAGCTTGATCAGGTGTCCAATACAGCATCTAGGTGACCATAAAAGCAAATAATCAAGCAACAAAAGAACTTGACCTGGATTTCGAGTGTGGCTGTTATTCTCTATTACAAGTCTACATCCAACAGCAATTAACTAACGAACAATAGGAGGCAAGTTTTCGTGATGTTATTAGTATTTAGTTTACTAACGCTGATGAACATCAGTCCTCAAATCGGGAATGCTAAATAGGTAATTAAGAAGAATCACGTTCACCAAATATGAGGAATAGTACATAAATACTCGTGATGACCTACTCACATACAGAATGCAAAAATGATCTTATCAATAGTAAACTTCTAAAGGGATCGACTGGGATGATTCAATCATTACCCAATTAGGTAAGGCTATTAAACGCTAAAACTGAAATTCAAGAATGAGTAATACTTTATAGAATGCAGTCACTCAGAAGTAATATTTAGCCAATAAGGATTCGACTTGGAATCGACCAATAGACCCAAATCTCAATAGCCTTTTAAGTATATTGCTGGCACCTAACAGTAAAACCATGAAGACTCTTCACCCCACGGCCATCAACGTACATGCTGGTTCCTTTATACCAGCAAAATTGTGAAGACTCTCCACCTCGGTCACAGAATAAATAACCCGATACAATTCATGCACATAGTACAAACCTGCCTCCAAAAGCAAGTGCTCAATTGTTCTTGGGCCAATGTCATTAATGATGAAGAACAGTTCAATTGATCAAAGTTCAAATCAAGCATCGTTCAAGAGGTAGCATGCAGAACCAAAACACTTACAGGTACCTAAGAAGCACGAACATACCAACACGTGATTTTTCAAAAAAAATGTAGGTCACGGACGTGTAAGGGACACGGTGATGTGAATTCTTTAAATTTGTACATTTGTATGGTATATCTTTATTTTTTTAATTTTCAATAAAATCAATACATTTATTAGTTAAGATTTTTGTTGGTAAAATCTTTTAAATTATAGTAATAATTATGTCATATTAAAATATTTTTTAAATTAAATATATTACTGCCGTCATAGAAAGAAAAATGCATGAAGTAGAGTTATGAAAGTTCGACAAGAAGTTCATAGAACTTTTCTTGTATTGTTTTAACTTTTTTAGACAAACATTCGAATAATTACAAATTTCTTGAACTTTCTAGTGTCCTGAGGAATGTCAATATGCATGACCCTAGTAGGAGTGTCTATACTTCATAGACAGGTACAATTTTCTTTATCATGATTCAATTGAATTTCATTTGATCACGAATTGTAGAATCTACAAGGCAATATACAATCAGCAATTGGAGTCTCTCTCTCTCTCTCTCTCTCTCTCTCTCTCTCAGGTACAATTTCCTTTATCATGATCTAATTGAACTTCACTTAATCACGAAATGTAGAATCTCCAAGGCAATAAACAATCAGCAATTAGAATCTCTATTCAATTTATTGATTAGCAGGGGGTGGCTACTTGTGTTGATTTCTATAATTCCATCTCTCTCTCTCTTTCTCTCTCTCCCCACCCCCTCCTCCCCTCTCTATGGTAATTCTAATTTTTATATTAGTAAAAAAAAAAATAACTGTAAACGGAGATACTGTAGAGTGAGAAACAAATGGAAGTAAAGTAAATTTCAGAGGTACAACCTCCAAAATGAGTCTTTTTAGGTATACGATTAAGTGCCATCAAATATTAACATACTGGATAAGAATTCTATAGTGGCACGAGAAACGGTCCTAGCGATCTCACAGTATATATCATAAATGATAATAACATAAAAACAAAGGATTAATCATATATCACACATTCAAAGTATTTATCTGATGAATGTCCATTTCAGGTATCTTCTGTAGTCAAACATTTACTAAGATCTCCAATACATTATAAATAGCCTAAAGAAAATTAATTCACGTTCTTCACAGGAAGAAGACTAACTTTAGCTTTATCCACTTGGCAATACATTCTTAAGCAGATAAAACCTGTTTACTTTTTACCATTAATATTTATTACTAACTATTAAGGATATAATGCAATATGTACACGTCTTATGGATCTAGTATCTAGAGATTTATCTGACCAAAAATAATGATGTCCATTGTGTCAGGCTGCTTAGTTGGACAAATTGCCCGAAAAAGTGGACTTGAAAACAATATTCTCATTTTAGAAATTTAACCAAGCCAAATATCTCTCACTCTACTGTTTTCAATGATTATACTTTGTTTGTTTTATTTTGTTTTCTAGGGATGATTGCTTTTAATAGGACATGAATTTGTATTGATGGGAGAAAATACTAAGTGAAGATAAAGTGGGAATATGTTTTAAATAATGGAAGCTGAAAGATTTAACCTTGCCAAATGTCTCTTGATTCCCATTTCATCTTCACTTAGTATTTTCCCCCATCAATACAAAATTCATGTCCTATTAAAAAGTGATTATTCGTAGAACACAAAACAAGACAAACGAAGCCTTCATTCTCAATAAACTTAGAGTCTGTTGCCTGAATCCCTATTCAATAGGCCATTCAATCTGATTCTAAATCTTTCAAATGGCCCAATGAAATCATATTTTTTTACAATTAAGCCTTGTTAATCATTTCTGTATTGTTGTAAATTATGAAATACATTTTGTGCCGACCATGTTTTGCTGCCAGTTGATCATAGAAGTATGCAATAAACTACAAGCGAGAGGACCAAGATCAACAATCTGTCAACCAAAGCAGAAAGAAAGAAAAGCCAAGCCTAGATAAAAGAAGGACCCGATCATAAAACCAAATTATATGCCGATTAGATCCTCTGAGGAAACCACAAAAGTAATGAAAATCTCCCAAAGTAATCAACAAAACAGTTTAAATTTCAAAGGGTTCATTCTTCCATATTTTTCAATTATTTTTAAATCAAGTTCCTTTATAAATACACGATCCAACGAAAGAACGGGATATTGGAATAAAATTAGCATCAACAAAAAAACACAAAATTGATAGGCATACCATAGCTAACTAGGGTTTGGTCGTCCTTTAAGATCCGACCTTTGTAAATCAAACGCTGCTGTTCAGGTGGAACGTCGCAATTCTGCGACAGAACAGCCTTGAAATCCCCCACTGTCGATTCGAGGGTCGTCCGTACGGAGAATTTCGAGCCGTTGGAGCATCGGATATTCACATTCACCTGTTCGCCACCACTCACAGTCACGCTTGAATCACCCTCGGCACCCATTGAATCCTTACAATTAAACCAACCGATCTATCTATCTATCTATCTATGAATCAATCAAAACCCAAACCCTAGAAATAATTGTGCAATCGCGGTATATATGACTATTTTAGAAGGATATAAATAAATTGTATATATTTGTTGAATTGATGACAAATATAAATAAATAAATACAAGTAGAGATGAAATGAAAGGGCCAAAAAAACAATTTTCTTTTATTTTTGGACTGATTAATTAAACGTCAATAAAGTATATATATAAAATTATATTTTGTTTTCAATCAAAATGATGAGAAACCAATGAAATTATGCCACCTCAAGCATCTAACCAGATTTATGTCATTATATATTATATACTGAATGAAGGAGAAATTAGTACTGATTTTCCTGTGAGATTTTCTTTAAAAAAAAAAAAAANTATATATGACTATTTTAGAAGGATATAAATAAATTGTATATATTTGTTGAATTGATGACAAATATAAATAAATAAATACAAGTAGAGATGAAATGAAAGGGCCAAAAAAACAATTTTCTTTTATTTTTGGACTGATTAATTAAACTTCAATAAAGTATATATATAAAATTATATTTTGTTTTCAATCAAAATGATGAGAAACCAATGAAATTATGCCACCTCAAGCATCTAACCAGATTTATGTCATTATATATTATATACTGATTGAAGGAGAAATTAGTACTGATTTTCCTGTGAGATTTTCTTTCAAAAAAAAAAAAAAAAGAATTTTTACACATTCGAGCAGACAATTAGTATCCAATACTTGTTTCTATCTAAATCATTTGATGTATTATAGTGTTAGTTTTTTATTGACTCGTGCATTAAATAACAATGTCTATGTAGCTCCTCCAACTGACGTGGATTTTGTGGAAGACAAACCTTTTTCCCCCAATTTATAAGCTGCACAAACCCTTATCCTTTTTACGTTTAATGGATATTGGGGAAAGCGATGGGCTTAGTGTTGGGTTATCGTCACTAATCTTTTTACGTTTAATGAATATGATTTTTGCTTCCAAGATAAAAATGGTCTTAGGATTTTTTTGACCACTAGTTTGAAGTGTTGCAAAGGGGCATTAACAAAGCATCAGAAGCTTGTACCATTTGTCTCAAAGAAGTGATTATGTACCTCATACCTATGGCCATGTATCCTATAACCTCATCTCCAGACTTCGGATTCAAATTGTATGTAAATTTATATTTAAGATGATTGTATCCTACTGTGAAATGAAACATTAATTCTTCATTTTTATCTAATTATTATTATTATCTTCTTTCGACTTATAACGAAGATAAATCGAGATTATTTACATATTATTAGGTAAGAGAGGTATTAGTGGAGAATTTTCTACGTTGAAGACCCGAAGGTAGATTAAACTTTGAAACTTCAAAAATTGTATGTTGAGCATTAAAGCCTCCGTTTGTCTCCCTTTAAAATAATACTCTATAATTTTCGTATTCATTTTCAATTACACATTCACATAATAAAATATTTTGTATATAAACTCAAAGTATTTTTCTACTTTTTAAAGATACATTCTCCAAAAAAATCACTATTCAAAATAATGTCATAAAACATGGGCAAAATTTCATCAAGTATGTGTGAATCGTACTCTGTAAGTATGTGCGATATCAATGAAAAATACAGGGATGTTCACTTAAACAATTATAAATGTCAAAATTGAATTAAATAATAATGCAACAATAGACCGAAAACTCATTTATTTGCTTCAAAAACTCTTTGTACTCTTTCTTCATTTTGACACCTAGGCTTTGTTTGAGCCAATTTTTTTTTTTTTCATTTTCATTCTTCTAGTCATTTTCAATCATACATTCTTTAATAAAATAATATTTTTCATCACATCAATAATTTTTTATTCTTTATCAACCACATATTTCTCATCACATAATCAATAGTAAAAATGCATTTTTTCCCGAAAATGTGCAGCAAAAGGTGGCCTAATACAATCATGCAATATATTAAAGGTCCGTTTGATTACAAATATAGAAAATTGGTGGAAAGAAAATGAATTCCAAAGAAAGTAATTGCCTAAAACTTATTTATATTGGAATTGTTAATTAATTGTGTTTGATTGGTAAAAAAATTTAGATTTTTTTTTTGTTCATTTGTCTTTGTTTTACGTGGAAATTGTCTATTAAAGTGATAATTTTTTCCATAATTGGTTATAAAATTTATTTTCATTGCCAAAAAGTAAAAACAAAATATATAGAAAATCATTTTTTATCAAAATTTAGTGTTCGTTTGGCTTTGTTTTACATAGAATTTGTCCAATAAAGTGATTTTTTTTT
>CAIGRH010164759.1:0-20743 GCA_903798295.1 Fraxinus nigra | reverse complement strand
AAAAAAAAAAAAAGGAAAATTTCAAAAATCCAGGTTCATGAAACAAGAGACGCACCAAATGTTCTAGTTAAGCCCCAAATACTTATTTGAGAAGACTTGACTTTTGATGAGTGATTATTAGCCTAGTCTACTCCTAGAGATCGAAGCAATCAAAGAATTGGAGAATTTTTTTTTATTGATGTGTTGACTTACAATTAGTAGAGTTCACCTGAACTAAAGATGATGTTGATAGTAATGAGAAATTCAACCTTAGATTACTCAATGGGAAAAGAGTGAGAAAAGAAAAAGTTTGGGAGTGTGTGAATCATATGAGATGTGAAAATGATATATTTGACCACAAAAGGTCACGAATTGAAACAACTTATAAATTCATGATTGTCTACTTAATTTTTCACACACACATCAGTTTTACATTGGAATAGTAGATATTGGTTTGGTATTGTGATTTTAAAACACTTTGTATATTTAGTACTATAATTTCAAATCTTGAGGTAAAAGATAGATTATCTAATCGAATATTTCTTGCATGTCTGTGTGTTGTTATTTAGGTTATAATTTTATTTGAGGGCAAACAAATGTTTAAATTTGAGGGTATTTGATACGTGTATTTTATACACTTATTCAGGGACTAAAATATCGATATTTGGTAATTCTTCTAACAAAATATATCCTAAATTGTTGTATTTTATGTTATATATGTAAAACTCAATGGTTAAATGAGGAAACAAAAAAAAAAAAAGGCGAAAATTGTTGAAATATGGCAAAATCCAAAATTAGGGAACTAATTGAAAATATTCAATAGTTGATTCGGACCACAAGACGATACTTTGAAGATAGATAGTAGACAATTGGATAAAATTAGAAGAAAAATAATGGAACCAAAGTGGGTCCTGAACTTGAATACAAATATGAAATTTGGATCTTTCACTTTAGACTGCATCATTTTCAATTTCTCCTCCAACTCAGCCCTGAGCTTGGAATCATTGGGACCTCCTGGATGTAACACGCCAATGATAAATTTCTTCTTGGAAAGAAACCGATTTATCATGAAATTCCTTGTTGGGATGGTCACAGATTTATCCGCCATATTGGTGTTTTTCTTGCCAGTAACTCCTTGTACCTCCTGCCCCCTCGTCGATGGGCATAGTAATATCGCCCGCGAGGGTTTAGTTTTCTTTTTCCAACAAATGGAAACTTCAGGAAAAAAAACTTGCGAAGATCTGATTGAAATATTTGGAAACTTCAATTACAAATATTGCACTTCATTGGCTTTGTCCCATGCTTCAACGAAAAATTAACTTTCAACCCCATAGTTTAATTGCTTGTTCACCTAAAAATTTACTTATCCAATGTTGAGTTTGACCTAATTCTTCGAATATTTTTTCCTCAATTACGGTACTGTCTTATTCTTTTCTAGAGTTCACCACTCATAGAAGTTCTAACCGACACTTGGAACCATATGCATCTCCACTTTTCGTATTTTATTGTGGCCAAGATGACATCAACGTCGGATAAGTTAAAGAGTTCTTCTTGACTTGGTCAAAAGAGCATTCCTATCAAAGAGTCCAAACAAGTGCCCACTGACCTAATAATACCCTATTGATAGAGGTCAAACTATGATAGACATCGTACGAAAACTTCATCATGACATGATGTCTATCTTACGAAAACATCATCATGACATGATAGAGGAAATGCTCCCCTTCAACACGACGTCCACTCTCAACTCAATTAATTTGAAAGATAACATGATGGCTTAGGACACATGCTCAAAGCCTAAGTTTTATGATGATTGCCATAATCAAACTCACCTGCCAATTAAATTTATTGGCTTATTATCACAAAACGTCTATACATTTGACCTTTAATGTGCAAAATGTCCATACGTTTCAATTTTTTGCATTTTCATCCATATTTCCACGTTTCATTGCGGAATGTATCATTTTCCTCAATTTTCATCCATTTTCTCTATAAAAATATATGAAATGACAAATATACCCTCTTATTTAAAAAAAGAAAGAAAATAATAAAGAACTAATTTCAATCATAGGCCTAACTTTTTCAATTTCAAAAATTACAAATGAATCCCAAACAAATAATTAAAAATCAAAACCAAAAATAAAAATAACTCCATCCTCTTCCCCCATCCCACCCCAACCATTTTTCAATACCACCCAGACCTCAGTAAAATGATTATAAATCCCCTTCACTAGAATCATCATTTTCTTTATCATTTTTTCCATTGGTTTCTTCCTCATGTAAATCTAATCTTTCTTCTTCCTCATTTTCCCCTTCAAGATTATTTTCTTCGGGAACTAAAACCCCATTTTCTTTCATTTCTACCATCTTCTTTCAGAAGAAACAAATAGTTGATAAAGAGGGATGATATCCACCAAGTAAGAATAAATAATGTTTAGTGGGTTCTCAAAAATATTTGAAACGTTGGTGAAGGTGTATTCTCTTTCTTCCTACTGAGGTTTGAATGGTATTGAAAAATGGTTGGGGTGGGATAGGAGAAGAGGATGAAGTTATTTTTGTTTTTATTTTTGGTTTTGATTTTTAATTATTTGTTTGGGATTCATTTGTAATTTTTGAAAAAATTTAGTCCTATGGTTGCAATTAGTTCTTTAGTATTTTATTTTATTTTTTATTTAAATAAGAGGGTATATTTATTATTTCATAAATTTTTATAGAGAGAATGAATGAAAATTGAGGAAAATGATATTTTCCGCAACGAAATGTGGAAATAAGAGGTTAAAATGCAAAAAATCGAAATGTAGGGACGTTTTGCACATTAAAGACCAAATGTAGTGATGTTTTGTGCTAATAAGCCAAAATTCATTCAAACTTGTGTGACAAGCAACCCTGTGCTCAAATATCAGCAGGCTTGATTCCATCAGCCTCTATAAGAAGATGAGTGATAAATGAGATGGGGATCCGAACTAAAGTTCTCTCTGTAAAATTACTAAATTCCAATATTATAACACTTTTATTAAGCCTAATTCCCTAGAAGTTGATAAAAAAGTTCAAGATAATTAATTTTTTTGCCATCAACTTTAATTGAGAGACTAGGTAATTACAACTTACATCTATTTTGATTGATTTTGTTATTTTTATTATTTGATAAGTGTTAAATAGTTTTTAAAATTAAATATAATTTGTTAAAAAATTGAAATATTTTTTGTAATATTTCCACAGCATTTTGTGTCATCTATTTCATAAGAACAATACTACAATTTCAGAATATTTTCCCATCTTCCTTGATAAAATGTCGCACGGTATTCTATAACTGAACTATTTAAAAAATGGTCAACGTTTTTATCCATTGAACTACTGCCACCAACGCATTTGTCAAGTAGGTGGACTAAAACATCTTGCAAAGTGGCTTATTCCTTTTTACAACTAGAATTTCCACCACTACACCAAAAAAACACCTTTTGTAGCGCCCAAAAAATAGTGTAGTAGACATTTTGCAACGTTTTAGCATGTGTTACGAGGGTTGGTGTTACCGTTGAAGGAAGCCTTTTTGCAGCGTTTATTCACCGTTGCAAAAATTTCTTTTGCAACATTTTTTAAACATTGCGCTAGATCATTTTGTAATGTTTTTTCAACGTTACAGTAGACCTTTTTATAATTGCAGCATTTTTTCAATGTCGTGGTAGACCCTTTTGCAACGTTTTTCCACTGTTGTGAATTCTCATCATTTGGTTTTGGCAACATTTTGCAAACGTTGCCAGTGGTGATTTTAATATTTTTTTTAAAATTAATTCACATTTTTAATATATGCTTGCTACGCTACCGAAAATAATATTATTTGATCAAACAATTCGCATAATGAGCTTGTAAAACGTTCTGCACATTCAACCTAATTAAAAATGAGACAAAATTGCTATTTGAAATATATGGTGCACCTTAAGTAAAATTCAAAAGGCGTCTATACAGATTTTACGCTTTTTACCATAAATATAATATCCAATAAATATAGAGATGTGACAAGACATCAAAAAATATAAGAAATTAATATAATAGTCCATTGACTTAAGCACAAATTGCAATACATGCTTAAGAGGGTGTCTCAACCTTTGATGCCACTAATTGGAATTAACAACCTTTAAGTAGGTACAACCAAAAGTAGATACAATGTTTTAAAAAAAATTGATGTGCGCAAGAATCAGAAAACAATGATAAGAGGGTTGGATGAAGGACGCTTGAACTTGGATACATCCGCTCATAAAATCCATATTTAAGCTAGCCTCGTAGTTTTGTCCTTGAATGCACAAGAGTCAATAATAAACTCATCAACCAAGTTGTCGTCGTGCCAAACTTAGACAAACTCATAAGCTTCTTTCTAATAAAGGGAATGTGCAAGATCTTTCTAACAAACAATTTTTTTTTGAACAGATGTCATTATTAGAGACAACTTGGATTAATTTTAGAATAAGAATGCGAAGAAAAAAGTTAGAAAACAATGTGATAATGAGTGAAGGTTGGGACTTTCAATCAATTAGAAGTGTGGTACAGTTGCTAAGAAGTGTAGTGTCAATATAAACAGTCTTTAACTATCTCATATTTCAAAAACATAAGACATGAACCTTTCCATTTTCTATTTTTCAAGCCCCACCACACATCAATCCCTCTGTTTCTCTCACAATTCTTCCCATTAGAGAGAAGGAGGACAAACTCATCATTCCCACTAACAATTGGACCAACATGAACAGGCTTCCCAAAGACAAAATCAATCTCTCCAAATGGAAGTTTCCACCAAGCTCAAACATAAAAATTCCCATTACAAGTTGCAGGAATTCCTTTGTAAACCTCCAACGAGTCTATGACATAATTATCTATCACGCTTTCCTTAAAAACATGATTTCAATAACATACCGATATGCAAGCCAATTCAATATAAGTATTTAAATCTCCCCTACTCATGGCAAGAAAGTCAAGTTTTTTTTTTCATGGTAAATAAACCATTAAACCCTGAACTTTATCAAGTCAACAAGCTGACCTTTGCACATGACTGGATGTGTACAAGTTGGGCAATTACTAGACCAAAAATTCAATCAGTGCAGTGCTAAGAAATAACTGTAAAAACAGTTCTTGGACTACCTAATTAAACCACTACCGTTAATCTCCAGTCAGGATTAAGAAAATATGAAATCCGGCCTGAATCTATAAAGTTCAATAGCATGGTTTCATTTTTTTCATTAATTAATACATGTATATATATCTATATCTCTGTATTTTCCCAAAAAAATGCTAAAAATTATATTTACCTATGAATTGATTATCCCATAAATCACAGTCAACAATATAATTTATCATGAATATATACCAATTAGAAAGCATAATAAGGCAATATAGTGCGCATAATCACAGGAATATGGAGACTCAATTGAGGGGTGTTTCGGTTAAGGGTTTATCTTCTTGGTTAAAATTGATTCAATAATGAAGAAGTAACTACCTGTCAAAAGACCTTTGGTGGCGCCGATGAGTTCATGTGAGCGAGAGAGAGATGGAAGGTTTTAACGGCGTCGAGTATGAGGGAATGAGAGCGAGAAAGAGATGGAAGGTGACGGCTTTGTTTTTATTATTATTTTTTTTTTGGCAAAGCGGGTCGGGTTGCTATTTTAATCCAGTTTCATGGGTCAACCCATTACCCAAACCCAACTTGAGAATTCTTAACTATTTGGTTTGGGTCAAAAAATCCAAAATCCAATTGAAAAAAGGCCCACAATTAACAAAATTGGCCCAACCTAACTCGCCTTACCCTCCTTATTTTTGACAACATTTTTTAGACGTTGCGAAAGATCATTTTTGCAACGTTGCTAAAAGTCCGTCTTTTGCAATGCCTAAAAAACGCTGCAAAAGAAAATTATTTTTGCAACGTTTAATAAACTTTGCGAAAGACAAACTTATAAACGTTGTGAAAAGGGTCTTTCGCAATATTGAATAAACGCTGCAAAAGAAAAATGTTTTAGCAATGTTTTATAAATGCTGGAAAAAAAAATAAATAAAATTTGCAACACGAAATAAATGTTGTGAAAGGCGACATTAGCAACATAGATTTATAAAATATTGTCAAATCTCAATTATGTTAACAAATTACAACATTCACTTGTTAAAATGCCGCGATAGACTCCTTTAGCAACACTTAACTACCAAATGTTGACATTTATGTGTTGCAAATAATCATTTTTGGTGTAGTGGACCCAAAACATGAGGCAAGGTCTGTGATCCCAATTTTATTGGTTATCTTTATTATGCAAGTATTAATTTTGTATTTTGATTGCTCGCAGTTGATTGGGTATCGAGGTGAAGATTTCTTAGATTTTTTTTATACCTAATAAATCTCGAGCGATGATGTTACTCGTTGAAAATTCTCAAATGGCTTTGACCAAATGACCGAATAATTATCAACACATTTATGAAATGACTCGACCTGAAAATCACTTGGGACCATTTGAAGCGGTCCAATTTAATTGGAGATGCTCATGATTTGTTCACTTCTTGGAGGCTTTTATTGGTTGGCCCATTTGAATATTTGGTCGTGGCCCGTTTAAATGATTAACCAAAACCCATATATATGCAGCCTCATTTTCTCTTTCACGTGTGCTAAGCGAAAACGGCTTCTTCTTCTTTGCTTTGTTTCCTACCGTTTTGCTTCGTTTTCTTACCTTTGTAGCTGTCTTCTGTGGGTGCCTTTGTGGATAAAATAACGCCTTCTTTTGTATCCTTCGTAGGTGCAATTGGTAGCAACCGAAGTGAGCAATTTGTGTGGTTTTGGGTCGTTGATCGGAGGTGTTAATAAGGTCGAGATTTGTATACTAAATCAGAAAAAAACACCTTGTTGGAGTCATCTTCCGCGACAACTCATATGACGTATTGTAATTCTTGTGATGAATTGGGAACTAATCTATTTATAGACCTAAAGTTCTTTGATTAAAAATAATGAAAAAAATATTAAAAGTTCAATTTCTACATTATAATCTTCATCATTTCTCCAAACTTCTTGCATCAAAATCACTTTTGTGCATTTATTTTTTCCTTAAATATTGTTTGTACTTCATCACAACGCGGAGATAAAGTACAAACTTCGAGTATAGACTTCATTATTCTTTAGAGTTCGGTTTGTTTATGTGTATGCACAACAATGTATTAAAGGTTTCAATGTATCCTGGAGGCATATTTTCATTCTTAGGAGCGTCATGATTTAGTGGGGATAAACAATGTCTTAATGAAATTGTCAACACGTGCCTTGAAGTCGAATTTTCATGTTTCGAGATTTAGCAGTTTTCAATTGTTGTTTTGTGTACTCATATTCTCAAGTCCATATTGAAGGATCCCACTAATAAATTATTTTCAAATGATTCAATTCGATTTTGAAACTTTCTAAACATAAATTACGTGGACTCAAATCAACGATTCAAAATCTATTTTTCGATTCGGTTTGACTAGTTGACGATTTTTTTTGTTCACCCCTACATGCAGTAAGTACCTACTTGCTACGAAAATCGAAAACTACAATCATTTATCGAAATAACTCAATGAAATTCATACTTAGTTATGAATTATTCGGAGATATTCATTTCTTCTGGGATAATTGTCACACAGGAGTGCAAATCCTATGGTTGCGTGCTCATCAATTTGGAAACAAATGGCAAAAAAATAAAAAAAATATATTATTTTTCTCGTGTTTAATAATATTAAAAAGTCTTGGAGGGTTCTAATTAGTTTTTAATTTGCAGGAGTAAGAAATAATTGAGAGGGGGCGAGGAAGTCTATTTTGTATGTCTTCGTGTATAGGAAATATTTCACTGTTGTCCTCAATCTATTGTGGAAATTTCAAGTTGGTCCACAACTTATGAAAGGAAGCAAGTTTTTAATTGCTCTTACTTTTTATTTTGTTACGTTTACCTATTTTACCACAAAACATTGTCACGTGCAGGTCGCGTCAAGACTTATTACAACTTTAAAGGATTTCATTCGATGGGACTATTTGTGCGAGCCTATTTTGAGAGGTTAAGGAATTTCTTACTTTTTGAAGGTTTGAACTAACTAACAATTTGGGGAATACAATGAGGACCCACATAGCAATATTCACGTATACATACTGGTGGATTGACTTGGAAGAGAGAGAGGGGAGAGGAGAGAGAGAAAGTAACAGAACACCTGTATCATCTTCTTCAACATATCTGTGTCTTCCTAGGTCGGGTTTCATGGAAACGTAGTCCAATTTCGTCTCTCTCCTTATCTAAATATGTATATCACTATCTTTATATATCTCTCTCATTTAATTACACATGATACATAACCCATCCTCACAGAGAATGGAAGCAGTTTAAGAAAAAAACCATTTGATTTTTAAACATATATAAAGATAAATTATTTCTTTGAAAAAGTTCTCTTTTATTGTTTCGATATTTTCTTGATAATTTTCTTCAGCTTATGAGGTATTTTTCCTTTTTCTTTAGAAGAGAATCTCTCTCATATGGACGAGATATACCACTTAACAGCAGGCATGGGAACGATAGGGTTTCCAGAGCAGGCCGGAAACCACCACCACCAAGGCGGTGTATCATCCTCTAAGGCGGCGATCGGGGAGTTGAAAACAACTAAGTTCTATCAACATGGGCATGATTTAACAAATGATACCTTGATTGTTTCTCCAGACTGGAATCTAGATCATGATCCATCTATGAGGTGTGTTTTCCCTTGTCAAGGAAATGAAAGGCCAAGTCAAGGCCTTTCACTCTCTCTCAGTTCCTCTAATCCTTGTACCATAGGATTACAAGAGGGTTTAAGGTTTAGTCCTTCAAGTCCCAGAGACAGGTTCTTCGGTAAGTCCCTAAATTTTCAGCGCGTTAAAAACCCTTATATAGCATGTTTGGTACATTGGACGTGACAGTTTAAAGAAGAAAAAGAGTTAAAAAAATCTCGTTCACTGTGGTGTCTAATCCTATCGCAATCTGGTTTCTATTTGGTGATAATCTTTTATTTTCGTTCGAAAATGGTCGCCATACTTTATGTTTGAAACCACAAGGTTGATTTTTATTTATTTTGGTAATAATTGATGCAGATCTTCAAAATCAAGGTCACTTTCTGATAAGGAACTCTAAGTACTTGAATCCTGCCCAGGAGCTTCTCAATGAGTTCTGTAATCCTGGAATGACGATAACTGATCATGATCATAAATCAAAGCTGAAGATTAATCATAAGGCCAGTGATCAATGGCAGGATGAGAATGTGATAAAGAAGCAATCTTTACACTTCATGGACCTGCTGGAACTGCAGAAAAGAAAGACAAAGCTAGTTCAAATGCTAGAAGAAGTATATTTGTTTGATTTCATACTATACACTTGTATATTTTTAAAGGTTGTTATAAACCAGTAAGAAACTGAAATAAGGAACTGTGAGTAATCAAGTCGAGTACTACTTGTCCCTAGACTCAATCTGAATATGGGGTAATTAATTAGCTAGGGGTATGAGACTTGAAATCTTGAACTTAATGGGTGGCTGGGGGCACTTCCTTTAATGCTCAAATGGTGACATTTCAGCGGTTCCATTAAATTTCAGAACCCTCCATTCTTTTCCACTTTTTGCTTCTTAGTGAGTAATTTTACTACTCCAGCTTGTGTATATACACACACAATCCAGAAAAGGTACAAATTTCTCCAAGTTTCACAATTCCAGCTTATGATCAGTCACTCTAACTTCAGCCAAGAAAAGGTACATACTTTGCCATGTATTGTTACCACCGTACGCTTTTGTTCATGTTGTTGGACTCCGTGGAGCCTAATCGACAATGTAAGCTTATACCCTTCATTGATATAGCGTATCGACCTAATCCATATTTTTCTATTCAAGATTTTTAGAGGGTCATTTTACGTGAGGTACATTTCTTGTGTGTTTCTAATTTCGTTTTACTTAGTATCAGTCTCGTAATTTAGATTAGGACATAATCCTTGATCAACTTTTGTGTTTGTGGTTGTAGGTGGATAGAAGGTACAAGCACTATTGTCATCAAATGAAGGGTGTGATATCATCATTTGAAGAAGTAGCTGGCGCTGAAGCGGCAGCAATGTATTCTGCCCTAGCTTCCAAAGCTATGTCGAGGCATTTCAGGTGCCTAAGAGATGGAATTATAAACCAAATCAAGGCCACTAAGAAGGGAATGGAGGACAAGAGCGCTGCTAATGCACCAGGTACAAGTAGAGGAGACACACCAAGTCTCAGGATTCTTGATCAAACTCTAAGGCAACAGAATGCGATCCAACAGATTAACTTGATGGAAAGCCATCCATGGAGACCACAGCGTGGCTTGCCAGAAAGATCAGTTTCAGTTCTTCGGGCCTGGCTCTTCGAGCACTTCCTCAACCCGTATAATCGCTCACCTTTCTCTTATACTGCTTATTATAGAACCACCTCATATAAAAATTTAAGATGTTAGAGAGAGATCACACATATAGGTCAAATTTATTTTTTGTCAAACTGAACGAGCCAAAGTTTCACGGGGGAGTGACTATAAGACTTGAATCGAGAAACTTTTGATGTTATGATCAAACCATCTCATCCGAAAAAACAAACTTGTTAATTTGAAAATTGATGTTTTCTCTAAATAAAAAAAAGAAAGGAACATCCCACTTGCTGATTTAATACGGATGTTCTTACATAATGTCTTAATCATTAGTTTGCAGATTAAAAAAAAAATCCAACATTTTGTTACTTTCTCCCTACCATCATTGAGATTCCAAATTATCATACTCATATTATAATTTCTCCTACCATTTTTGGTTTTGTTATCTAGATTTTTTTTTTGGCACTTTGTATTACTTCTGTGGAATTGATTCTGTTACAGCTTCCACGGGACCCCATCTCTCTCTACAGTATACACTGAAAATATATAGTGACGAAATGAACATACTCACGAAAAGCCCATCAAACACGATGAACCAATATAAATTTGTATATTTGCTTTGCTTTGCAGGTATCCAAGAGATGTAGATAAACAAATTTTAGCCCATCAAACTGGTCTCTCTAGAAGCCAGGAAAGTCTTTTTCTTCCAATTATTAATTATTTAATGAAACCATGAATTTATTTATATCATAAAGGTGTAAATCTTCTTAAAACACTTCTCGTAGATTTTCTACGAACAATATTATGATGTTGTTTTCTTGCCACATATTCTTAGTCCCTCTTTGATCCCAATTTTAATTTTTTTAAAAAAAAATTATTTTCAATCATCCATTTTATGAGATTCATAACTTTTTTACATATTTCATCAAAATATATTATATGATTTTTAGCCAACCAAATAGGGGCTTATAAAATGATGTCAGTGATATGTGAAAATAAGTTCAGTTTTTGTCGAGTGACGGTAGAAAAAGTTACAAATATTTAAGCATGTTTGGGTAAGCATACTTCTAAATAATTTTTTTTAATCATGTTGGAATTTGTTACTTTTTTTCTACTTCAATGTTAAAAAAATTATTTGTTTTGTAGGATTAATTACTTTTAAAATAATTTTCAGCTCTAATCTATGTTTTCTGCGCTCTACAATGCCCTCTCTTTTTTCTTGTGCAGGTGTCTAATTGGTTCATCAATGCAAGGGTGAGGCTATGGAAACCCATGGTGGAGGAAATGTATCTAGAGGAACTCAAAGAGCAAGAGGGCATGGAATTCTTGGATGGTGCAGCCGCCGCCGGTATTCTTGATGAAAATGATGGCCAACAGAATCAAAACCCTCCACCAGAGGCGGCGCATTTGGAACTAGATCATAAGCCAAGCGGTTATAAACTAGTTAGAACAGATTTTGAGCCTCTTTCTCCAGCTGAGCACCACATCCACCTCCACCACCAGCATGGTTTTGATAAAGTGACAGATTCTTATGGCGGTTCCATGCAATTGGACTTCTCCGCATATAATCACAATTCAGTCTTATATACTAGTGAAAATAACGGTCATGATCAAGGTCGAGGCAGCGGCAGCAGTGGTGGTGGTGTATCTTTGACACTGGGTTTACAGCACCAAGGTTCAATTAATGATGGAGTGAATACATTTTTCTACCCTAGAGACCACATGGAAAATTGCCCACAAGTTGAATACTCGCTACTGGACAGTGAAAACCAGAATTTGCCTCGTCAGAATTTGATGGGTGCCGAATTGCTACATGATCATTTGACATGGATAATATCCAAAACAAAAGAATGATCAAATCCTAGGAAATTTATATATTGCCGGTAACTACAATTTGCTTTAGTTGTTAAGAAATTAAAAGACAGTGGGCTTGCATACAATACCGAGTAGAGAAACATTTGTCTAGAATTTGGATTTGATACATTTGCTTCACTGTCTTCTTAATGAAATGATTTCAAGCAACATTGGGAAATCAATGGCAAAAAATTGTTTATTTATATTTATATCTTCAAGATTCTATCTCATTGACCATTTTGATTTATTTCATGAAAATTGATACAATAAGTTGTAGAATTATTACAATGTTAACAGCTTAAACATGAATCAACCATGAAAAGGTCTACATCCGCGGAGGAGCTCATATGAAAAATACCGTATATGAAAAATACAAATTTCTCTCTATCTTTCATAGAGATTCTATAAATCATGTGAGAGAGAGAGAGAGAGAGAGAGAGAGAGAGAGAAATAAAAAATATGTATATAATTAACATTATCAAATTTATCTCGATTCAATTCAATTAGGTATCGATATGAAATATATCAATTAATGCAAGGTGATACTTTCTCTCTTCACACTAAACTCTTGATAGCACAAGCTAACTAATATAAGTATTTGTGGCTCTAAATCAAATCAAAGGTTCCAATTTCGTTGAGTCACATAAAGATTTTGTCTTCTTGTTAATATGCTTATGGTTCATAAATTGACAGTGACAATGAAATTTAATTCAACAAATAAAGAGGTGACTCTTAATGCTATATATGCTATTGGAGAAATATGTCGCATTCACGCCTAAATGATAGAGATAGGCTTTTAAGGCCATTGGAGAATTATGTTGTATAAATCGGTTAAAAGTTATGGTTTTACGCCATTGGCTGCAACTTAAAAAGTTATGATTTCCGCAGTATTCACATTTATCTGAAAAATGGAGGTGTGGGGGAAGGGATAGGCTGAGATTAGAGTTGATGCTTTGTTATGCTCTTGTTTGGCCTCAATTTTTTTNAAATAAAGAGGTGACTCTTAATGCTATATATGCTATTGGAGAAATATGTCGCATTCACGCCTAAATGATAGAGATAGGCTTTTAAGGCCATTGGAGAATTATGTTGTATAAATCGGTTAAAAAGTTATGGTTTTACGCCATTGGCTGCAACTTAAAAAGTTATGATTTCCGCAGTATTCACATTTATCTGAAAAATGGAGGTGTGGGGGAAGGGATAGGCTGAGATTAGAGTTGATGCTTTGTTATGCTCTTGTTTGGCCTCAATTTTTTTAAAATTTATTTATATTTAATAAAATTCACAAATTTTATCAACTTTTCAATCACACATTTCATCAAATTTTATCAAAATTTACTAAAAAAAACTATTTTTTACGAGTAGGAATAAATGTACAAATTAGACCCTCCCTGCATATACTTTTCGCTTATCGTTTTTCTAAAATTTAACTTTTACATACTATGTTTTACCAAAGGGTAACAAAAAACCTTTTTTTTTTTTTTTAATGAACATAGGCTAATTATCTTCACATTTTTGGTAAATGCACCATATTTTAATTGCTTTAAAAGTTATTAATCTATATTTAATGTCACATTTGTGTCATCAACTTTTTTCACCACATTCTTATCCTCGACCTTTCATTACTTAGTATAACTTGTCCCTACTCACGATTTTTGTTCAAAAATTTTGTTAACATAAAAAACTTATTTGTCCATTGTATTTTAAATAAACAAAACTAAATATTTACGTCTTATTTTAAAGCACGCTAACCGAATTTTGGGATGAAATTCGTCATCATGGATAATGTATGTGAATTAGTGAAATATCAAGAACAAGAATGTACTGGAAAAAATTTGAGGACATAAGTGTAACAATAAATAAACATTAAAGACTTTTAATGCAATTAAAATGTAGTGCATTTATAAAAATAAATTTGTACGTATAAAAATAACAAATCACAACCTATATTTTTCATTAATGCAACATTATTTATGCATACTATTAAAGCATGTTTGGGAGTTGTTTAAAATGGATTTAGATTATAAATAAATAGAAATTTATGTTTGATAAGTGAATATTAATTGTGAATCATACAAAATGTGTAGATAACAAATATATTTTGCTGATTACAAACAAATTATAAACAACCGTCAAACACGTTCTTAACTACTTTATAGTTTTCAAAATTTGAAGTATCAGAGGACATGATTTTTATTTAATTTTTAATTAATAGATGATTTCCTTTATTTAATTTTTTTGTCATCATCTTTTTCTTGAACTCTAAATGAAATAAATAAGAAATTCGAATATAGATCAGTAATCAAATAAAATCTCGTTCTTATCACATAAGCTAGACTTTGGTCTCTCAGTATCATTAATTTTAGATATTACAGTTGATTAAATTTCAAACAACTTTAGTATACAAAAGAAACATAGTACACGCATGTCACACATTGAGTGTACTCCTCTCTCTATATAACACGACAAGGCCACTAACATTTGAACATTTGGCCTACTGAAGAATGCAATGTTAATGTCATCATATCGAGGTATATATTATCTAGTGTTAAAGTTTACACTACAAATAAACCATCAGCATAACTAATTCTCGGTGGAATTCACAACACGGTTGTTCTGTCATTGGAGGAATATAATTTGTTAGCCAGCTGGCAATAGAGCTATTATGCAAAATAGAATATTCCCTTTATATGTAATTTGTGTGTATAGGTTTAACGTGTATATAAGGCAAACTTCAGTAGATTAGAATTTGTAATTCTTTTGTCACTTTTTTGATATATAATATTCAGTTTTCTTTTTTGGTATCAGAGTCTCAAAATGGCCAACGTCGATACAAGTGATCAGACTTCTCCAAGCTCAGTACCTGTGGTTCAAGCTGGTATAATTCAAGCTTCACCTTTTGGAATGAATCTCACCCAAACTCCTGCAGTAAAACTAGACAAGAATAATTTCTTGTTATGGAAGAACATGATTATACCAATGATTAAAGGGCATAATCTTGAAGGCTACTTGCTTGGAACAAAGCAATGCCCACATGAGTTCATAGCCACACAAACAACTGTCAATGGAGGAGAAGCCGTTGAAATGACTCAAAATCCTGAGTATAGTAAGTGGATTTCTACTGATCAGTTGCTTTTGGGCTGGCTATATTCATCTATGACTCCGGAAATAGAAATGAGAGTTATGGGATGCACCAGCTCAAACACACTGTGGACGGCAGTCGAAGAAAGCTATGGAATACTCAATAAATCAAGGATTGTTTTCCTCACTGGAGAGATGCAAAGAACTAGAAAGGGGCCAATGACTATGGACCAATATCTCTTCACCATCAAACAACTGGCGGATAATCTTCAAATTGCTGGAAAGCCAGTGGATCATGGTGATCTTGTCACTCAGGTATTATCAGGCTTGGATGAGGAGTACACCCCCATTGTTGTACAGATTAACAGTAGGGAAAAGATATCATGGAATGAACTTTCATCTGTGTTAATGACCTTCGAGAGTAGGCTTGAATACCTCAATCATGTCAGGAGCAACTTCACCTCCCTTAATGTTGCACAGTCAAGTGTGCAACTCACTCAAAGAACAAGTTCAGGAGGTGACAGATTTCATAGAGGAACCAACAGTGGTAGGTTCATGAATTTCAGAGAAAGGACAAGAGGTAGAGGCAGAGCAGGAAGGCCAAGTGAAAGTAAGGGGCCTTGCCAAATTTGTGGGATGACAAACCACATAGCAACCTGGTGTTATAATAGATATGATGACAGGTTTATGGGGAGCAGACCTGCTAATCAAAACCAGCAAAACTTCAGCTCGACTCCTGCGGCATATGTAGCTACACCAAGGATCTTTGAAGACTCAGCGTGGTTTGCATATACTAGTGCAAGTAATCATGTCACACCAGACAAAGGTAACCTGTCAAATGCTCAGAGATTTGAAGGTAAGGAGAAATTATCTGTTGGTAATGGAAAATGTTTACGAATTTCACATATTGGAAAAGGATTTATCCCTTCATCAAATGATAGAAACCTTGCACTCAATAAATTACTTTATGTTCCAGAAATAAAAAAGAACTTGATCAGTGTTTCTCAGTTTACCGGTGATAATAACCTATTCATGGAATTTTATCCTGATTGTTGTCTTGTAAAGGATCTGGAAACCAGGAAGACGATGTTGCAGGGAGTGCTAAAGATGGGATATATCAGCTGATGTTATCTGGTTCTAATTCAAGTTTTTCAACCAAAGAGTCCGCCAATCAAAATAATTCCAACTGTCTTGCTGTGAGTTCTAGTTGTGCAGAGTCAGCAAAATGTGTCAAGCTACGAGAGTCTGAGATTGAAGTTTGGCATAAAAGACTAGGCCATCCTTCAAATCGCGTCTTGAGTCAAGTCTTAAAGTCTTGTAATAAACACTTTAAAGTTAATGAAATCTCAACTTTCTGTGAATCTTGTCAAATGGAAAAATCTCATGCATTACCTTTTAAAATATCTGCATCACATGCCTCAAATCCTTTGGAATTAATCCACACAGACGTCTGGAGGCCTACACCACTGAAATCTACCTCAGGCTTTAGGTTCTATATCATCTTTGTGGATGACCATAGCAGGTTCACATGGATTTACCCTATGAAACACAAATCTAAAGCCTTAAACACCTTCATTCAATTCAAAAATTTGGTAGAAAACAAGTTTGAAAAAAGAATTAAAGCCCTCCAATCTGACTGGGGAGGAAAGTTCAGAAACTTCAACCAAATTGCCTCATTATCTGGGATTGAACTCTGACATTCATGCCCCTATACTTCAATAGAAAATGGCAGGGCAGAGAGAAAGCATAGGCATATCACTGAAACTGGTTTGACTCTATTAACACAAGCACAAATGCCTCTTTTTTATTGGTGGGAATCCTTTAAGTCAGCAACATTTCTTATTAACAGGCTGCCAACCCCTGTACTCAACCTTAAATCACCCTTTCAAGTTCTTTATGGAAAAGATTTTGATTATAAATCTCTCAAAACGTTTGGTTGTGCATGTTACCCTTACCTCAGACCTTACCAAAGGCATAAATTTAGTTTTCACTCACAAAGAAATGTGTTCCTTGGCTATGGTGATTCTCACAAAGGTTTTAAGTGCCTAAGTCCTAGTGGCAGAGTCTATGTCTCCTGGCATGTTGTATTTGATGAGTCTACCTTTCCCTTCAAGTCTGGTTTTCTAAACAAGATTTCTCAGCCACAAAACATTCAAACAACAGTCAGTTTTCTTCCTTATAAATGTGAGTTCAGCAACAAAACAGAACATCAGAATGCAGCTGATATTACTCACTATGATGCACCACATGCAGCAGCCTCATTTAGTGGTGAACTTGTTCCTCAGAGTAAAACTGAGATACCATACAGTTGTGGTAATGAATTAGTGCCTTAAGGTGAATATCCAGACCAAGAGAATTTTGATCATCAAACTCCTGATATCAACCAAGGTGAAATTGAATCTCAAAATATGGGAGATGAACATAATACTGAAGATCAAAATGCAAGAAGAACTGGTACTCATCATATGATTACTAGACGCAAGGCAGGAATTTTTAAGCCTAAGGTATATACTAGTCAGACACAAACAGATTCTGAGCCACTAACTGTTACAGAGGCCTTGCAAAATGACAATTGGAATAGAGCAATGCAAGATGAATACAATGTTTTAATAAAGAATCAAACATGGAAACTTGTACCTCGAGGAGCTGGAATGAAAGTGATTGGAAACAAATGGGTGTTTAGGATGAAACATGATTCAGAAAGAAGGGTTCAAAGACACAAAGTGAGATTGGTAGCTAAAGGATTTCTTCAAACACCAGGAGTTGACTATGGTGAGACTTTCAATCCAGTTTTCAAAGCTTCAACCCTGAAAATTATCCTAACTCTTGCTATTTCAAAGGACTGGCATATCAGGCAAGCAGATGTTAACAATGCTTTCTTGAATGGAGGTCTAAATGAAACGATCTACATGTATCAGCCACAGGGTTTTGCTGACAAAGAAAATCTTGAGTTCCTGTACAAGCTAGAGAAGACATTATATGGGCTAAAGCAAGCTCCAAGGGCTTGGCATGAGAAGCTGAAAAGTACTCTGCTTAAATGGAACTTCAAACAATCCAAAGTAGACAATTTACTATTCTTCTCAACTGATGGTAGAAGCATGTTATTTATCCTCATCTACGTGGATGATATAATCTTAACAGGAAGTAATAGTGAAAAGCTGCAGGAGGTTGATGATAATCTGAATTCGTGCTTTGCTCTTAAGGATATGGGAAGCTTTAATCCATTTCTGGGAATGGAAGTTCATAGAGATACAGTCGGTTTATGACTCAAACAAGATATGCTATCAGCTTGTTAAAAGGTTTGGTTATGAGAACCTTAAACCAAGTATAACGCCCATCGCAGCAGGGAAGCTAATCTCTAAGACTGATGGTCAGGCTATGAAGAATCCAATTTTGTATAGGAGTGCTATTGGTGGCCTTCAATACTTAACACATACAAGGCCTGATATTGACTTTTCAGTAAATAGACTTAGTCAATTTCTCCAGACACCAACTGATACTCATTGGAAAGCAATGAAAAGGGTATTTAGATACTTGAAAGGAACACTCAACAATGGTTTAGCAATCTACAAAAATGACAACCTCAACATAACTTCATTTGCAGATTATGACTGGGCATTTTGCCCAGATGATCGAAGGTCCACAGCAGGTTATTGCGTGTATCTTAGAGATAACTTAGTATCTTGGTGCTCAAAGAAACAACAAGTGGTTGCAAGATCAAGCACTGAAGCAGAATATCGAGCACTGGCCCACAGTGCATTTGAGATCACATGGATTCAATCCCTGTTGAATGAGCTGAATCTACCACAGATGACAACTCCCAAAATCTGGTGCAATAACTTAAGTGCAAGTGCACTAGCTTCAAATCCGGTTTATCATGCACGAACAAAGCACATCGAACTTGATGTTCACTTTGTAAGAGACAAAGTGTTAAGAGGAGAATTGGAAATCAGCTATGTACCCTCTTCGGATAGACAGCTGACCTGTTAACCAAACCTCTTGCTCACTCTAGATTCTTGTTTTTAAGAGACAAACTTGGAGTGTTAGAGATACACTCCACCTTGAGAGAGGGTGTTAAAGTTTACACTACAAATAAACCATCAGCATAACTAATTCTCAGTGGAATTCACAACACGATTATTCTGTCCTTGGAGGAATATAATTTGTTAGCCAACTGGCAATAGAGCTATTATGCAAAATAGAATATTCCCTTTATATGTAATTTGTGTGTATAGGTTTAACGTGTATATAAGGCAAACTTCAGTAGATTAGAATTTGTAATTCTTTTGTCACTTTTTTGATATATAATATTCAGTTTTCTTTCTTCTAGCATCTATCCATAAGTGTGTGTACTCATTGTTTCGAACTTCATTCAATTTTTAGTTATTGCATTTTATAATGGACAAAATTAAATTCTTTGTTGTGAATTGTGATCTTCTAATTAATAAGTTTTGGTTAATGAATATATATTTAAAAAATATAGTAAAATAACTTTTATATTAGTTATTTAAAGTTTAAAATTAACTTCTTATTCTCTTTAAGATGAAGTTAACATATTTATATCATTTTTTATAAAGAATTTTCTAAAATGCATGCATAAGTTTCTTGGATTTTGTTGTGGATAGTTTTTCTTTCTTTTATTTTTTTATTTTTGACGAATCTTGATAGAAGATAATGCAAGTATAAATATTTAAAAATATTATTAATATAGTTAAACACTTGACCGTAAGTTATTTAGGTAAAAGATATGGAAGGAATATGGAAAATCAATTTTTTAATGAGACAAAAATTATAATATATATTTTTTTGTGAAGTGTCAGATACTGTAATATACATGGTGTGATTTGTTCATTGCACATGATATTTTCTTGCTTAGCTATTTATAATGACAAAATTATAAGTTTTTCAATTTTTTTTGACGGAATTTGTACTATGTTATTGTTAAGGAAAAATATATAACTCCTGTTTGATGGAAATTTTAATTTCAGTCTAAGTCAATAATTAATTTTAACCACACATTTCATGGAATCCACCAATTTTCAACTATACATTTCATCAACTTTTATCAAATATATGATTTTTAGACTAAAGTTAATAGGTACAAACTGACCTCGTATTATAAATATTACATTTAAAATTTTTATACCGTACATTCGACATTTGTGTCCCAATATATACCATATAGGGCTTATTTTGCAAGTTTCCCTTATATTATGGTGGGTTTATTTTAACATTTTATCAAGAAATTGAAGCAAATGACCTATCGCCTCCTTAGGATATTTTGTTAAATTCATTTTTTTCATAGAGTTTGGCTAGCATTAACATAAAAGCATATATAACCCAACTTTTATTCGGGTAAGAAAAATAAGATTATCTTACCTGGTTATATTTTAGCAAACAAGTCTTGAGTGGTCTCAACTGCTAATGAGTTGAGCAAAACTCAAACTCCTAATC
>CAIGRH010164734.1:0-15383 GCA_903798295.1 Fraxinus nigra | reverse complement strand
CATTCTTGACATCAAAAACACGTTATGAATATTTGAATGATTTATATACTCTTATTTTCTCCATAATTATAATGCACGATAATTGTGTGAATTTGGTGATTTATTTCATGCATTCGAGAGAATGGAAATAAATTCGACATATATAAATCATCATAGGGTCCGATAGGGAATAAAAATATACCGCTATGCCTTATGTAAATTTTTAAGTGTTCATAAAAACTCATGCATTCTCGTATGTTTGCATCCATCATAAAAATATGGTTGGGTCATAAATGAGAATAGGTTTAACATTGCTCGAGAGAGATTGTTGGATATTTTAGGAACATTGATTTGTCNTAGTTTTACATTCTTGACATCAAAAACACGTTATGAATATTTGAATGATTTATATACTCTTATTTTCTCCATAATTATAATGCACGATAATTGTGTGAATTTGGTGATTTATTTCATGCATTCGAGAGAATGGAAATAAATTCGACATATATAAATCATCATAGGGTCCGATAGGGAATAAAAATATACCGCTATGCCTTATGTAAATTTTTAAGTGTTCATAAAAACTCATGCATTCTCGTATGTTTGCATCCATCATAAAAATATGGTTGGGTCATAAATGAGAATAGGTTTAACATTGCTCGAGAGAGATTGTTGGATATTTTAGGAACATTGATTTGTCAATATTGCAATCGTGTGTTAATGTGTAAAACTCGAGTTAAAAAGATTATTACTTAGGAATTCGTGATCCTAGCACATTAATCACATATTAGAAAACTCTTCAAATCATATTCATATCTAATTTGCATTTAGTTAATTCATTCGTTCATTCATACGTGCATATTTATCATTGATTTAGTTATAATTTCATCAAAACAAACATTCTCAGTTTTTATTGCTCCGGTTAAGGTCACAATAATTAGAATTAGAACTAATCAATCCGTGTGGGAACGATACTTGGACTCAAAATTCATTTTACTACTTGTTAACGAACCGTACACTTGCGGTGGTTGCAATTCGAAATATATTTTTGTGAACAGTGATCCCTTGGTAAAAGTGTTGAAAGCTTGCATTTCTCGCAAAGATCGAATAAAATATGACCCAACATTATTATTTCAATCATGCTATATGTACATTATCGTTTATATTTTGCCATGTGGCAACATACTATTGAACATTTTAAGTTTTTGATTTTTCACTCAAACTAGGAGATAGAAAGTAGGAGGAGATACAAATTTTTTACCCATGAGCTCAAATGTAGATTCAACAATTTTCAGCCAACGAAGACTAGGAGAATTGGTGAATGGTTAATGTTTTGTTTGCTTTATTTTCATATTTATGAATATGGTAACTATTTGTTTCTGCTGTCCAATTTTTGTTGCATATCCAATTAATTATGGGGATGTCATTTTTAAATTAACATGTTATCTCAAATTTATGTTCACTAACTTCACCGCTAACCCACCAAATCTATGACATGTTAATTTAAAATTGACATGTCAATAATTAATTAAGCGAACAGTAAAAGTTGAACATCACATTCCAACTATTAAAAAATGAGTAATGCTATTTAGCCCTACTGGGGCTACAACATCAGTATTGATGGTGTTAATATGACATTAAATGATATGTGAAATTAAATAAGTCGTTTAATTTCACATTTCATTTAATCTATCATTTAGAGTCACCTAAACTTGAATTGTAGCTCCAGTGAGGGTACTTAGCATTACTCTTAAAAAATATATGGATTTGGTCTATTATAAAAAATAGTCCATTTAAGTGTTTTAAGCCTAGGTCTATTAAGGTCTATTTTGATTTAAAAGAAGCCCATTCTACTTTCTAGGTCGTATATAAAATTAATTTAAGTCTAATAAAATTGTGGCTACAAAACTTATCCATAAATAGGACATTAAACCCAAGGTAAATCATATCTCAAGTGCAAAGAAAAAAAAAGTCTTGGAAAAAAATCCAAAGTTCGAAGGAAGAATCTTTGAAATCCAAATTCGGGAATCTCAAGAAAATAAAAAATCTAACTCCTTGCAGTGAAGTACCAATTTGAATTCAAAGTAAAGAAATCAAATAAGAGTGTATATACAGTAGTTTATGTTGGGAAAAGTTGCAACTGGCGTTTACGGGCAATGATGATAGCTAAATATGATATTTTTCGAATACGAAAATATTCTGGGCATCACACTTGCTCCATGAGTGTTCGTCGCAGGGATAATATACATACTACCTATTCTGTAATTGGAAAGAATGTAGCTCCAACGTATCAGGATGCCAACATAGTGTACAGACTAAGAAACATCATCAATGACGTTTGGCAAGAATATGTCATAAATATAAAATATCACAAGGTGTACATGGCCAAAGAATTTGCTTACAAAGAGGTTCGAGGTAGCCTTAAGGATAGCTATGTGACGTTACCATTGTATTGTCACGTTTTGGAGAGAAAAAATCCTGGCACGTTGACTTTTATTGAAACTGATAATGATGGACATTTCATGTATTTTTTTCATAGCATTAGGACCAAGCATATGTGGATTCCTCTCTTCAATTCGACGGGTAACTTGTGTGGATGGAACATTTTTGAAATCTAAGTATCGAGTGCTTTATTTGTTGCCACATGTCAAGATGCAAATCGTCAAAATTATCTACTTGCTTGGAGCATAGTAGATTCAGAAAACAATAACTCATGGACTTGGTTCTTTTACAAATTGCAACAAATACGACACAGACGAGCTAGTCTTTATATCTGATCGTACACCAAGCATATCAAATGGTTTTAGCAACGTCTATCTTAACGCACATCATGGGTATTGTATATGACATCTGCAAACTAACTTGAAGAGCAAATTTCCTCACATTCATATTATGCCATTGTTTAGAGCTACTGCAAAGGCATATAGTTTAGCAAAATTTGAGATCAATATGCAAGCATTATGCAGTCTACATAAGAAAATTCGAGGGTACTTAGAGGATGATGTTGGTGAGAAGTATTGGTCAATATCACATTTCAATGGAATCAGATACATTATTATGACCACAAACAATGCAGAATCATTGAACGCATTTTTGAAAAGTACTCGAGAATTTCATGTACTTGCTTTGATCGAGCTTATCAAAGAGAGGATGCAGAGATGGTTTCATGATAGACGTGTTGATGCCGAAAAATTTACGAGCTACCTTACCCCGCCTTTGGAGGAGAAGATGTATGATAGGTATAATGAGTCAAAAGGCTTCGAGGTAAAAGCTCTTAGCCCAGATGAGATGCAAGTGAGTGATGAAATAGAAAGTTTCATTGTTCATTTGGAGAGGGAGATATGCACGTGCAAGGAATTTGATCTGGACCAATTTCCATGTGCACATGCAATTGTTGTAGTAATGGATGTTGGAGATAACTGTTATAGGTTTTGCTTTCCATTTTATAGCACTTCTTACTGGAAACAAACTTATTTTGAATATATATATCCACTGCCAAACAAGGGGGATTGGGAAATTCCTGATAATGTTCGATCAAGAAAGGTGATACGACTGTTGGCACGAAGAGAAAGTGGATGTCCACAAAAAAATGGAACAATCAGCTGGAGAGATGCGCAAGTCTCGTAAGTGTATTAAGTGTTTGAAAATTGGGCATAATCATATCCTTGTATAGATCGTGTACCACTCAGTGAAAAACATGAACAATGAAGACAAGACGACACATATACGAGTTTTGTAGTGTTACGATGTACTTCTTTTATAATATTGAAATATGATGGTGGTGTTATGTTACGATGTACTACTTTTGTCATTTNGAAATTCCTGATAATGTTCGATCAAGAAAGGTGATACGACTGTTGGCACGAAGAGAAAGTGGATGTCCACAAAAAAATGGAACAATCAGCTGGAGAGATGCGCAAGTCTCGTAAGTGTATTAAGTGTTTGAAAATTGGGCATAATCATATCCTTGTATAGATCGTGTACCACTCAGTGAAAAACATGAACAATGAAGACAAGACGACACATATACGAGTTTTGTAGTGTTACGATGTACTTCTTTTGTAATATTGAAAAATGATGGTGGTGTTATGTTACGATGTACTACTTTTATCATTTTGAAAAGTAAACTATTTATAATGTTTGGAATGAAGGATTTTGTCATTGTCTTAGGCTCGATGAAGTCATAACGGTAGTTATAGTGTTTTTTGTTACAACAAAACATCGATGGTTCTGTAACGACACTTGTGCTATTTTCAAAATAGTAACAACAGTTGTGCCGTTTTCCTTTTTCCTGTTTATTAAGTAATGAGCACATCTTTCTAGTGTTGTAAGTGGTGTGTCCAATCGCAACTTAAATGAGTCTAGCTTATCAATTATCGTGGTTCGAACGGGTCGTGACTCTTCGTATTTGTGTTTAGGGGCAGAACGGCACTAGTGCCATTCTGTTGATTTCTCCAAATCTTAGTACTTTTTCAGCGGAACGACATCAAGGATTGGACACCTTAACCTAAGAAGGCCAAAAATGTTGATTTCGTAACAACTAACGGTGGAATTGATATAGAATGTGTGGTATCAAGCCGTAAAATCACAAGTCCTGGTCTAAATTCGTTTCAAAGTACAAGTAATGAGTACATCTCCCGAATGTTGTAAGCGGCGTATCCAGCCTGCAACTTAAATGAGTCCAGCTTATCAATTAACGTGGCTCAGATGGGTCGTGGCTCTTCGTACTCGTGTTTAGAGGCAGAACGACGGCACTAGTGTCGTTCTATTGATTTCTTCAATATTTTAGTACTTTTTCAGTGGAACGACCTCAAGGATTGAACCCCCTAACCTAAGTAGGCCGAAAATGTTGATTTCGTGACAACTAACGGTGGAATTGATATAGAATATATGGCATCAAGCCGTAAAATCACAGGTCTTAGTATAAATTCGTTTCAAAGTACAATAATGAGCACATCTCCTGAATGTTGTAAGCGGCGTGTCAAGCCTACAACTTAAATGAATCCAGCTTATCGATTAACGTGGCTCGAACGGGTCGTAGCTCTTCGTACTTGTGTTTAGAGGCAGAACGACACTAGTGCCGTTCTGTTGGTTTCTCCAATATTTTAGTACTTTTTCAGTGGAACGAACTCAAGGATTGGACACCTAACCTAAAAAGGCAGAAAATATTGATTTCGTGACAACTAACGGTGGAACTGGTATAGAATATATGGCATCAAGCCGTAAAATCACAAGTTTTGGTCTAAATTTGTTTTAAAGTACAAGTAATGAGTACATTTCCTGAATGTTGTAAGTGGCGTGTCCAGCCTGCAACTTAAATGAGTCAATCTTATCAATTATCGTGGCTCGGACGGGTCGTGACTCTTCGTACTAGTGTTTGGAGGCAGAACGACACTTGTGTCATTAAACGATACTAGTGTCGTTCTGTGGATTGCTCCAATATTTTAGTACTTTTTCGATAGAACGACGTCCAGGTCCAAACCTAAAAAGGCCGAAAATGTTGATTTCGTGACAATTAACGGTGGAATTGATATAGAATATATGACATCAAGCCATAAAATCACAAGTCTTGGTCTAAATTCATTTCAAAGTACAAGTAATGAGCACATCTCCAGAATGTTGTAAGCGGCATGTCCAGCCTGCAACTTAAATGAATCCAGCTTATCGATTTCGTGGTTTGCACGAATCGTGGATCAAACTGCCATGCAAATATTTATGCAACTAATTTCTTCCTCCAAATAGACATATTCAGGACTAATTTATTCTATATTTTTCATTGTAAACAAGCCACAATTAGATCTACAAAGCAATAAAACATACGCAAAAGTTATATGGAAATGACATACATGAAAAAATGCATAGATGCAGGTGCTAAATGTTATATTATACCAAGCTTACCCATTTGTTTGTCCAGGAACTACAGCCCTCTGGTAATGGAATATTTTGGTGTTAAAATTCTCATCACGCACTACATGTACCTTTATCAACTAGGGAACGACCACTTGAATAAGATTCATACATTTGACTAGCTGAACATCACAGATGTGTTTTGGAAGACTATTATAAATATAAATAGTTCACTCCATCAAATCAATCTTCAGTGTAAACCTGTGAGACCCCCATACACAATAAGGAACATACAAAAATCTATAAATACTCCAGTGTTTACCAAGCACTTGTGAAGTCCCTTCAACATAATTGACGAGCTCTTGGTCGAATACATAGTTAACATTTTTCTTCTTAGGTGTACCCATTTTTAGGTAGGCTTTCTTGATAAGTTACCAAAAATAACAATCCAATATGGCACAATCTTGCTGAAATATATGTGGATATGTCACTGCCCTTTGTCTAATGTGATATAAGGCCGAGTCGACGTGTTGTACGATAGAGTATGATTAATTAAATGCATTATTTATGTAGTAATAATTATGATATACATATATTACTTGCATCATCAATAAGCCACCCGTCATCATCAATAGGCCATCAAAGAATTTTCGTTGTACTTCACAGATAGCCAAAGTTACTACATCATTGTGAAAACTATGATATCAATATAAGCTAACACGTAAATCAAAACTTGTGTTGATTTCAATCCGCCAACCGCTTGAATAGAATAAATTACCTCTGCGATGCATTTGCCAACCACTTCTTGAGGTCTTCAACTTTTGTAGGATCTACTTCCCTTAAAGGATCATATACTTGATTATTCAACAATTTTCTCCTCTTTAATGGATTAGTGTATGGAGAAAGCATCACGGCTGATTTTCTCTTAACTCGATGCCCTCTTCTTATAGCCGATTCAGAGCTCAGATAGTTGATCACAATGATTTCATTACTAGGTTGGCATACCTCTCCTACATGCCTACAAAAGTTGATCGAACACAATTCAATCCATTTTAACACACAATATTGAAAAGTGAAATATTGAAATGTAAATTATATATACCTTTGTTAAATATGTTTGAATCCTCTTTTGCCCCAACCATCTTCTCACTTACCTCTTCTTGTCGAGCTTTCTCGGTCCAAAATTTCTCTCCAATCCAGATTACATGCCGTTGTTGGTACACAACTATAGCAGATTAAGGATTTGACACAAATCCTACAAATGGGCCCCAACAAAAAAATTATTTTTAGCTTATTGCAAAGAATAACAAAGATAATATACCATCATCATATGTAGGAAAAGCCTCGTGTTGTTTATTCGGTATAACTTCTTCTTTAGAGCATTCTTTAATAATCACCTCTTCTTCTACTCTTGCCTCTTCGTTCTGTTGACTGTGTGTACTATACGCACCGTCATCAAATCCACTCATTTCCGACTGAACTCCACCTCTACCAATTAATTGGAGAAACAAATCAATTTTCTTTTTCTAATCGACTGAAGTGCTCCGACATCTCACCTCGCAGCCTTTCCTCAACTACTTTCAGTTCTTGTTTTATTATATTAGTGACATAATCATAAGAAGTGGGTGGTGGTCGTCTAGCTGTTTTAGATGAATGTCGATGGCTAGACATGGATGGTGGATCCGATGTCGTAGGACATTATGGATCACATTTTCTTGATGGTGCATCATCACTCTCACAATTTTTTCCACCGTCATCCTGAAACACGACATTATCTATCTTAGGATCGACGCCATCATCAAAAGGTCCAGATTCCTGCCAAAATGGCTCTAACAATTCATCATCTGTAGGATTTAGCGTACGATGTACATCAATCTGAAAAAACAAGAACGTATAATTATTCAGTCAATTGTTTAGTTATAATTTCAATACGCCATGTAGATATTATTGAACAAAACTCATTTGACGATTCCAAAAATGTGCAAAGTATTTCCCCCATAAGTTGCTTGAACATTTCCCAGCCTATTATTCTTGGAATTCTAGAATCATCTATCACACGACTAAATCTCTTTCCAATACTGGGAATTACTTCAAACGCCCAAATCTGTACAATCAAGAATTTTATTTTCAGTAACATAATTAAAAAAGTGTAATGTATAAAATAGTTTCAGAAAATATTACCATGATTGCAAGGGGAAATCCATGTAGAGAATACGAATATCGCTGAGAACTTGTATAATTCTTCAACATTTCTCCCAACTTTCACTTGAACGCCCTAGTAGTGTACTTATACGACTTTTCCCCCATGAATAGTTGTTAAATCTATCAAAATCATCCACCAAATAAAACTGCCACATGTTAATATATGTATTCTCCTCTGCTGCCAAAATTACATAAACCAATATAACGAGAAGGGCCAACTTATATTTATCACTCTTATACTTGTAACGTTTGAAAACGTTTAACAATAAACATCTATTTATTCTGCCGTTGCTACGCTTGAGACGTTCTTTCACGAGTCTACAGTTATACCCTTGCGTCGGATCCTCGTCCTCCATATCCTCAACTTTAAACCTAGTCACCAATGTGAACTCTTGCAATCCAAATCTTGCAAGCTTTTCTCCAATTTTAATCCATACTTCATTTTCTTTTGAGATACTTATCGACCTCAGAATTAACTGGTGGACCAATTGTGACGTAAGCTTTATCTCCCTCAAACTCAACAAATGTTCAAAGTAGGAGTGTGTGAATAAGTATTGATGTTTATCATCCAAGCTATTGAAAATCTCATCAATCCATTTCATTCTACATCTATTACTTATCTTCACATTCACTATGTCTTCAGCATCCATTTTTTCCTAATGAAAAATGCAAAACAATAATTGAGTTAGACACATAATGATATTTTTGCCATTCTAATAGACATTCTCATCTCAGTAACGATACACATGTCGTTTTCTACATAATAACGACACTTGTGCCGTTCTGACGAACAAGTTCGTGTATCATTATAACGTCATTTGTGCCGTTCTTTTAGATCTTTTCATAACTCAATTATACCATTCTAATAGAAATGCATAAGAAACGAGAATAAGATGATATAATAAAGAGCAAGAAATTAAGGTAACATTTTCTTCAAGAGAATTTGAAAAGTCATGTCTAGCACGGTCCGAAATAGGAGAATACAATGAGGTGTAGTAAGGAGAGGAATTTCAGTTTGAAGAAAGTTGTACCTTTTATATGGGTTTGCTTCCACCGTTGTAGAAGATCAAATTGGAAGAAATTCTCCAAGACTCCTATTCTGATTGGCTTCCTGCAAATGCAATGATTACTTCTACTATTTCCACACAAATGATACCCTTGAATATATCTACAATAGTTGAAATGTATAAACCTGGCTCATCTAGTGAACGTCTCTCCAATAACTCCATTAATCACGAAATGGTACAAGCACAACAACAAAATCTACCATCAACTAATTCTCGACCTGCTCTTAATTCATTTCAAAGTGAGATGTTGATTACACTCAGCAAATTTTGCCTAATTCTACGTCTCAAGTCCAGGAGGCCAACATCTCTGATTCTCACATGGTACAAGTTTCTGACTCATCTTCGCCCTTACAATCTATTTTACCATCACTACATTTCCCACACGAGCCTCAAATTGTTACACGGTCTAAACATAATATCTTCAAACTAGACAAAATATTTGAATAATAATTAAAATTATGTAGAGAATAAAATTATAATGAAATAATAAAATATCCGTCTATAATATTATAAAAAATAATATTCTTTATAAATATTTCAATCCATCTTTGGCAACTTATAATAAACAAATAAAAAAACACGTAGTATAAGATATTTCAAATAGGAAAATCACTGATGCAAAATATCATCACTTCATGTTAAGTCTGTAATAAAGCTTCACATTATTTCCAACAATTTCATGTGATACATTTGGAGAAAGTTGACATAACAAAAACACAGCATGTCGCAAACATTAGGGGAATCGAAAGCCAGCAAGCATTTTACTCGGAAGTCATATTCAATGATGTGTAGTAAGGAGATGAATTTCAGTTGAAGAAATTTGTACCTTTGATTTGGGTTTGCGTTCACCGTCGTAGGAGAATTCCAGTTGAAGAAGATGAAAAAGAGAAAGAAAGAAGACGTTAATTTTTGAAATTGGGAGTAGGGTTTTTACGGTGATCGAAGAAGAAAAAACAACGTGAAAATGAGAGAAATTAGGTGATATTTTGCTATTAACTAAAGGTCAATTTTGTCATTTTGCCATTTAAAACATTTTGAGGTTTTTTTTTTCTTTTCTTTAATATTGGTGAAAGGTCATTTCTTCAAGTTCATTGTCAAGACAGTTTGGCCAAATTTCCCTATAATAAATTATCGGGAGATTCGGGACACCTCTTATCACAATCCCCACTCCACCTAACTCCCAACAACTAATTACATTCCACGGGATTTTCCACATCGAATCAGCGTATTAGGTTGAATCGATCTAATTTTTTTAGCCCTCCAAATCCCAATCCCCACAATCCATTTTTGAGCACTAGTGCGTCGTTAGTGGATTCCTGTTCTCATTTTCACCTACCAAATGTTGACTTAAAACCACCACCAACCTGTCCAAGCCCCCAACAAGTTGGTTTACATGGACCCAAAAGTCGTTTCGTCTTCCTATCAAGCTCTATTTTCTTGCCCTCACCATACTGACACTTCTCTGCACGTTTCTGGCTTTAATTCTGAGACCCCCTCTCTTTTTGGACTCCTTTTGCTTTCTTGAAATATGGAGGCAAAGCTGTTAGGATTCGCCTCTCCTGGCGTAGTAAGCCCCAGTAATTCCAAGATTTCAAGATTATGTACCCCGTTTGCCCACCAAAGATGGAACAAAAATAGCAGCTTTTGGTGTCAAAAATTTCGTAAGCATGGTATTAAGCCAATTCAAGCCTCTGTAACTTCCATTGGGTATAGTAAACTCTTTTTTTTTTCCTTTCTGAATTTGAAATTGAGCTCTTAGTATTATTCGATAGTTGGATTCCTCTCTGCCCTGTGGAATATCAAATTGGTACTGTCTACATGTTATTTATTGTATTCAGTTGTGCATGTTTTGTTCCATGTTAATGAAAAATATTATAAATTGAGCTCTTTGTCTTATTGGGTAATTTTAGTCTCTCTGCTCTGTGGAATTTCAAATTGATCATGTCTTCATGTTCTTATCATAGTTGGGCATGCACTTAATGCATGTTTTATTCGAGTTGTAACGTAAAAGATTTTAGCTTATTTTCAGTCCTGTGCTATTGAATATTAACTTAAGTGCTTATTTTGAAATTGTTTTATGGTAGAATAACTTGAATTCTGATGAAAGTTTTCAATATTGAATTTGAAGGTATTGTTGATAAATGAGCATGATTTATTTATATTTTCTGAATTTTTTAATTAGAAAAGCAATCAGAGATAACTCTAGACAGATGATTGTTTAATTTTAGAAATGCAATGTTGAGGTCTCATATAATGTGACATGTTAATCTAATGGGTTTTTCTTTTGGTTCCTTTGACTATACAATTGGTCTTCTCCTTTTATTTTCCTTTTTTTTGCCTTTCTGAATTTCTAGTGTGGAATTCTGATCTATCATATGAAATCAAACCATAAACACTAAAAGGAAAGGACCAAGAGTTTAATGCCATGATCCGAACGCCTACCGTGTAGCTATTGCCATTTACAGTATGTCCAACTAGCAGACATTTGAACACACTTTTGGAATTACTAAAGTATTTGATACTATTGTTCATGCCTGCAAAAGCCCCTAATAAATTGATCGTTCTTGTTAATCACGCACGAGCTCATTGCAGCACATACTTACAAACGGTATTCATACAAGACAACATATGATTATTCTTATGCCTTGACCTATAAGATTGAACGCGCTATTACTGTTTTCTTAATTTTTTAGGCATAGAACAACGAACAATTTTTGAAAATGATATCTTCTTCTGTTATGCTGGACGCGTATTTTCTTGATAAAATTTGCCAGGATAACCGTAACTGAAGATGGACTTCTCAGTTTTTTGAGAGCTTTGGCCTCGTCTTCTGACATTCTTGAAGGTCTTGTAACTTTTAAAATTCTCTTGTACGTCTATGTTCCTAACTTACTTGTGTTTCCTTTCAGTTTGACACCGAAAAGTAGGGTAGACGAGACTGAGAGCTATACTCTTGATGGTATACGAAGCTCGTTAATTCGGCTAGAGGATAGCATTATATTCAGCCTCGTCGAGAGAGCCCAATATTTTTACAATGTGGAGACATATAATCCTGATGCTTTTCCCATGGATGGATTCCATGGATCTTTGGTTCAGTACATGGTCAAAGAAACTGAAAAACTTCATGCTAAGGTATATTAAATCTTTATTACAACCTTTGAGAATTGAGGACGTATGCGTTTTCTGAAGTATATTCGACCAGGTTGGAAGATACAACAGTCCAGACGAGCATCCTTTCTTCCCTGATGACTTACCTGAACCAATGTTGCCTCCTCTGAAATACCCACAGGTAAAGTATTATATGTGAGATCCGTACCAGTAACTCTATCATTTTCCTCTCCACAAAAGAATATGTAATGAAATGCTTGTTCCAAAACAGCAACCAACAGAACTTATCAAACATTGCGTGGAAAATAAGCACATAGGGAAAATTGCACCATTGGTCGGAAATCTATTGCCCGAGGAGCCAGTTTGTCCTTAGGGAAACACCTCTCCTCTTCAAGTTTCTGGGCTACAGCCTAAGTTGAAAAAAAATAGCTTCACAAAGTTGGACGTGTGAGGATTACATGACATTGTAATAGAGATTTGAACAGTTTTTCATCGGAAACTGCGAAACTGTAAAAAAAAATCCGATGACCAACTTGTTACTCGGGCAGTTAGGGATCAATAATAAAATTTCCCGTGGAAATTGTTGCATAATAACAAGAAATGTAGAACTTGTCAGCTAGGTAAGTACATTCACATGCTGTAAAACTTTGGCCTAATCATGTGCATGCTAATTTTGACCTCTGTATCCTCATGTTTTTGGACTTGTTTATAACCCAACCTCTAGTAAAACTGAATATCAATTAACTGGTAGTTTGCCATACACTTTGTTCCATTGACATTATTTTCCATGTAGTTATGCTTAAACAGCACATAAATTATTATAGGCAAACTGCAAGGGAAGTAGTAGCTACTTGGTAGTGTCATTGAATTGAGAATGTGCACTTTTGCGTTGGTATGAGCATTCCTATCTATTGGCATTTTTATGTTTATCTGGCCTACCATTTATAATTTGGGTTGATCCCGACATGGGATAAATTCTGATATTCATACAGGTTTTACATCCTGCTTCAGATTCAATCAACATAAATGGTAAAATATGGGATATGTACTTCAGGGATCTTCTCCCCAGATTAGTTAAAGAAGGTGATGATGGTAACTGTGGATCAGCCGCAACTTGTGACACACTTTGCTTGCAGGTAGCATTCTAACTAACTCTATCGGGTTAATCTGTTAACTGAACGTCAAAAGTATATGACATTCTTCTTAACAAATCTCAAACATAACTCAAGGACTCTGTACTTACCGAGATAATTGTGTTTCATGTAAATTAATCTCTTTTTGAACTTGAAACCTTCGACAGAAGCTAAGGATGATCTAGTTTAGTCTTTAGAATTAATTAGATTTCTCAACTTTGCTTTATACTGCTGAATTCTTGCATGCAGGTTCTGTCGAAAAGAATTCATTATGGTAAATTTGTGGCTGAAGCAAAATTCCGAGCCTCCCCGGATGTCTATAAAGCTGCCATTAAAGCACAAGTAAATTGACTTTAGCTACTCTCGACGTGCACATGCTTCATTGAAATCCTTGTTAATTCTCTTTAAGCGTGTTTGCTATGGTGGATTGGATAGTAATGGAGAGTATTGTGCAAAAATAAAAAATAAATAAAATCCAGTCTAATCATACTTACGAAACACGCACTTTACATTTAGCCTTGTGCTTTATGCTAAAAAGGAGTTTAAACTGATGCTGATTATCTGTGGTTATATTTCAGGACAAAGACCAATTGATGGATTTGCTGACATTTCCAACAGTCGAAGAAGCAATCCAAAAAAGGGTCGAAATGAAGACCAGAACTTACGGGCAAGAGGTGACAGTAGACTTTGGTGTAGATGGAACCGATCCAGTTTACAAAATTAATCCAATTCTAGTTGCCGGTCTATATGGGGAGTGGATCATGCCATTGACAAAGGAAGTGCAAGTTCATTATTTACTGAGAAGGCTCGACTGAATAAAGCCGAAGCACATGTTTCATGAGTTGAATTGAACAATATAACAAATAAAATTCAACATTTTGCTCTTCATGCTATGTTGCACCGACACATTGTTGGAGTCGGTGTGTCAATATCCTACACGTTTCAAACATTGACACACTACGAACAAATTCAGTCACGTATTGAAAATATCATGCGACGTGTGTTGCTTTTTAGTTTATTTTTATTTTTTTATATAAATCATACACGTTCGTGGACACTACAAATCGCAATAAGTGCTTTGGAAAAATAGAGTAAAATTAACATGCCGATGTGAGTTCGATGAAAAACGTCATCGCAAGCGAGTGAAGTGAAAGAAGCTATCACCACTCACCAGCGAGTGCAATGGAAGAGAGAGATGGAGAGGGAGATTGCCAAACCATAAGCATTATTTTTACATTAAAGAAGAAGGTAGTTGAAAGTTGATTTTTTTTTTTTAATGAACAACATTTTTTTAAATGGTCAATCCGTTGTTAATGAAAACAGATATAATATTAATGGATAACTATACATTTATTGTTATTGTTGAAAATAGATATAGCATTGAATTAATTGACCAATAAAGTTTTATTATTGAGAATAGATAATAGTATTAAAGTTTTTAATACAATTAAAATCGTGTTAATAGTTTGTAACTATAGTTTATTATTGAAAATAAATAATAGTATTAAAACTTTTAATACACTAATCAAATATCCTAATTTTTATTTTTATTTTTTTTAAAGTTGTAGAAACATTTTTGTATCGTATCGTATATGAATCCTTCTTAGATTTTCAGTATTTTCTGATCCTCCTTCCTACCACACATGCAGGGAAGGTATTAACAAAAATCGTAGGGTTCTTAATGTGTCATTGGTAAGATTTCAAGCAAGGGGGGACGGCTTGTATAGGGGCGTACCCAGACAATTTTCTCGTGGGGTCATTTAGTGTTATGTTAAATAAATAAATTAATTAAAAAAAACCTCAGAAAAAACTCAAAAAATAAATAAATTTGTGGGGTCATTTGACCCCACATGACCCCATGTGGGTCCGCCCCTGGCCTTGTATAATATTAATAGAGGAAATTACACCTACACCTGGAATTAGATTTCCAATTTCACAAATAAGGTCACAAGTTTAACATTTCAAAAATCAGGTTTTAATTAAAATTTCAAAAATCAGGTTTTAATTAAAATTTCAAAAACATTTTTTTTATTTAATTAATCTAATC
>CAIGRH010164662.1:0-10518 GCA_903798295.1 Fraxinus nigra | reverse complement strand
ATTGCTTGAAGAACCTTGCGCACTTTTTGCAATGGTTCATGTCTCAATCGCCTCATTAGGAGCCTGGTCTTGCATTACATGCCCCGCTCAGAATTGTCTTACTTTCTTCTTGTGAGTTCTGATTCCAATTATGAAGCCACCATAAGCAAAATAATGCTAGAATTCAATTTTTTCTGGGTAGCTGTAGGCAGTCATTATAGAAACTAATCGGAAGTAAATATTTAACTTCATTCTGTTCAGCAATTTGCATACATCCTGGAAGAATATCCATTATTTGCTATACCAAATATATTCTATATGAGAAAAGAATACACTTGAACTTGAAACGACTGCTGTCTGCCCTTAATCTTTGCGTGTTTTCTCCTCTCTAAAGAATATTCTTTGAATAACAACGACGACACACTATTTTCGAAACGGATGGACAACAGGTGGACCAATGAACATCACTCTTAATCAAGTCAGGCTTTTTAACAGTGGTGCTGGGGTTCTTCCTGTGAGTTTGTCTAGGATCATCACCCCTTGCTGGTCTGGACCAGACTGAAAAGTTCTTTTCTAGAAAAATTATACGTTCGCAGCCAAGGGTCACTGCCTAATTCTTTTTATTAGTTTTTGTGGATTTTGTTGATGAGTTATACCTACTTGTTATTACTTGAGAAAGTTAGTTTTTTATTACTTGAGAAAGCCAGATCAACAGTCTGCTACCTACTTGTTTAGAAACTATATTATTCAGTAGTTGTACGTTTTAATTATGTCTATATTTTAACATTTGCATTATAAATGGTCCTGTTAATACTCATGGTTTGTTCATAACTGTATGTTTCATCCAGGGGATTTGATCAATACTTTAAATAAACATAAAGGACCAATTTTCTCTTTAAAGTGGAACAAGAAAGGAGATTATCTTCTTAGCGGGAGTGTGGATAAAACTGCTATTGTGTGGGACGTTAAGACGGGTGAATGGAAACAACAATTTGAGTTTCACTCAGGTCCTTAACAGTCCCTTCTCTCTCATTTATACTCTTGGTTGTTTATATTTTGGATATTACATTTATCTCTGTGTTTTTTAGTAAATGGTAGCAATCACCTCAATGTATGATGTTTCTTTTAAACTTATATTTGTTATGAAATGTTATTGCAGCTCCCACTCTAGATGTTGATTGGAAAAACAATGTTTCATTTGCAACTTGCTCCACTGATAGCATGATACATGTTTGCAAAGTGGGAGAGAACCGACCAATCAAAACATTCTCAGGGCATCAGGTTTATTTCTGCAGTTACATACTCTTGCAAATGTTCCTGCATAACTATTTTGTCAATGTCAATGATTATTTTGCAATAATGTACATTTTGAACCCATAATTTTTTAGGAATTCCTTTGTCTAATTAATAGTGCCGCATAGGAATTTGTTAATTTTATGTATTTGCTGCACAGCATTTGTCATTCTTCCCATGGCTGGGAATGAACAGGGAGTTTGATCCCAAGACACCAATTTAATCTGGATAATTCACAAGGTTGATTGAACTGTGTCATCTCATGTACCCATACAGCAATTTATAATGAGTATAGTTAGAACTGGCTAATCAGTGTTTAGAAAATTGAGTGCAGAATAATGTGGAGCTTTGTGTCTAGAAAAGGAAGATGTTATTGGACTAAAATTTTTTCCTTTTATGCTGTTAATTAATTTCTGAATATGCTATGTTACTTCAGGGTGAAGTTAATGCTATCAAGTGGGATCACGCTGGCTCCCTGCTGGCTTCATGCTCTGATGATTCTACTGCAAAGGTAAGAACATTTTCTTCCCTATGACTTCTGATTTTTAGTAATCAGTCATTGCTGCTTGTAATTTATCTATCTCAATCCATAATTAATGTGTTCTCGTCTCTAACAAGTTTAAACTTTAGATGAGGTCATTTAAGATAGTAATGGACGAAACTAAGGTCTTGTGTTTGAGTCTCACCGCCACCCATTTAACATGTCTGGACTTCGGTGAAAACTGAATCCAGCCTGGACGTACAACTTTTGATTTAAATTTAGAATAAAATTGTCCATGTCTTACAGCTTAAGGTTTAGATGAGGTGGTTTAATCGACCAGCCTGCATTATGCAATTAATTTCTTGATCTATAGTCCTGCAGCCTTCCCATGAAATGGTCTAGGAAAACTGTGTAGTTGGCAACATTAGTCTTTTTCCTGCTCTAGAAGTGAAGTCGAACTTGTAAATTGGCTGTTGACTCATTGATTAAAATGCAGATATGGAGCATGAGACAGGACACCTGCGTTCTTGATCTGAAGGAGCATGCCAAAGTATGGCTTGAAGCTTTGTATGTTTATTGTTATTTTCTTTATTCAATTAAGACACCTGAGTTTCTGACATGAACATAATATTTATAGGAGATATACACTGTTAAATGGAGTCCTACAGGAAATGGTACCAACAACCCGAATAAGGAATTGGTGCTTGCAAGGTATAAGTCTGGACTCTGGTGGTTGAATGGTAGTATGGTGAATTTTTTTGCCCTTTTACTGGTGAAGATTGTTCTTAAATTATCTGAGGGGGTAACATTTCCAATTAAGGTTGGTAGAGTTGTTACAAAATTACAACCCTTGTCAGTAGTTTACTGACACAAATTAATCGCAATCATAAAAATATGAGAAAATTGACTTTTAGATCATTACCTATTCTCTCTCTCTCTCTCTCTCTCTCTCTCTCTCTCTCTCTCTCTCTCTCTCTGTAAGAATATGAAATACATTATCCTCTTTCATGTAAAATTCGTTTAATGCCTCCTGCAGTGGAAGTTTGGAACTCGTTTATGCGTTGTACATTTGCCAGTGGATGTATTAACACTGCAAGAAATTAAGGAGCTTACTTCTGTTTTATCAGGGTGCTATTAACTTGTACAGTCACACTGGAAAATTGTATATACAGGATATCCAGTAAAAATATTTTGCAGCCAAGCTTAAAAGNTCTCTCTCTCTCTCTCTCTCTCTCTCTCTCTCTCTCTCTCTCTCTCTCTCTGTAAGAATATGAAATACATGATCCTCTTTCATGTAAAATTCGTTTAATGCCTCCTGCAGTGGAAGTTTGGAACTCGTTTATGCGTTGTACATTTGCCAGTGGATGTATTAACACTGCAAGAAATTAAGGAGCTTACTTCTGTTTTATCAGGGTGCTATTAACTTGTACAGTCACACTGGAAAATTGTATATACAGGATATCCAGTAAAAATATTTTGCAGCCAAGCTTAAAAGACATGAGAAGAATCGAGCTAGGGGATCCCAGACGGATAAATTAGCATTAAACGTTCAATTGTGCGATAAAGCAATATATCTATGGGAAATTTTTCTAACTGGTCAATTTTTCTTTTGGCTAAAATTAGTTTTGTCTCCCACCAGAATCTTTATTAAGAGGGTGTTTGGTGTAGATTAAAATCAAATTTTAAGTGGATTGTGATAGAAGTTTTTGAAATTTGTGGTTGAAAAGATGTGGGACTCATGAAAGATGTGGGTGATACTAATTGTTTGACTTTGACTTAGATTAAAATTAGATTTTAATTTGGCCCAAACAGGCCCTAAGTATGGCCATTTAGTCATGCAAAATGACTATAATGCCCTTTGTATCAAGATATTCTCTAGGCAGCCTGGGCAAAGTTTCTGAGAAAGACTTGAGTAGCTAAATGGACTGGAAACTCGATATCAACTTTGCCTTGTTTGACAAGAATGCCTAGATGTTTTGAAATTTCTGCAAAAAGGAAGAGTCATCAATTTTGCCCAGTTTGACAAGAATGCGTAGACGGTTCAAAATTAATGCAATAAGGAAGATGGAGAACTTGAGATCGCGTTTGAAGAGATAAGCATACATTTGTCATTTTTCTTTTGGGGGGTATTGTTAACTGAAAAGTAGTGGACACCATTTTATCATTCAAAAAGTATTCTATGGCAGAAATTTCCTCTTTGTCTATTTACTCTTCAGGGAAAAAATACAATAGTTCAGTGTCTATAATATTCCTACTTATCTCGCTTCTTTTTTTTTCTTTGCTTTGTAGTGCCTCTTTTGACTCGACCATAAAGCTGTGGAGCATGGAAGCTGGGCATCTTCTCCACAGCTTAAATGGCCACAGGTAAGGATCCTAGGTAATTTTGTTCCATCGATGAAACATGGAGTTTTATTGAAGCCTCCTAATGACTGTATGACAGGAGAATGGTTGGGAGATATCATTATAGAACTAGAACTACAATGTCCATGCATATCATTCTAATGACTTAATCATGGTCATTATATAGTACGTTTGGCTAAACTTAAAAAAAGGATAAGTACTTTTTATTTTCTTATATGTTTGTATAAATTATATATTTTTTAACTAAAAAATGTTAATTTAATTTACTTCGGCGAAAGGGGAAAAATTGTCCGAACCCGTGTTATTTTAGTTAGGTTTGAGTCTGAAAGATGTGAATCAGAATAGGGTCCCAAATAATGAGAGAGAAGTGAAAAGCAACTCCGATTTTTCCTATTCCTAATCCTAAATGGAATGGTACTTTACTTGACCATCGAAAATAAGTAATTTATTTCAAGTTTTAATTCACAAAAATTTGATTTATTTCAAAAGGTTTACATGTAAGTGAACTTTTTTAAGCTTGTCCAAACCTGCTCATAGTGCTTGATGAAAAAAGTTGAATCTTTGTTTAAACATATATACATGCACACACCCACAAAAATGAGCAAGTTTCGACCTTTATCATTGTTAATTTATTTTCTATGATTTGATAAATTTGAAATCATTCTGAAATTATGAAGTGCTTCTAATTAAATGTAGGGAACCGGTTTATTCTGTTGCATTTAGCCCAAACGGTGAGTACTTGGCGAGTGGATCACTGGATAAATGCATGCACATATGGTCTGTGAAGGAAGCTAAGATTGTGAGAACTTTCAGTGGAAATGGTGGAATCTTTGAAGTTTGCTGGAACAAAGAAGGCGATAAGATTGCTGCCTGTTTTGCAAATAACGTGGTTTGCGTTATAGATTTTCGTATTTAGCAATAGAAGAATCTCTTTAAACTGCATCATGTCTGAAGCTCATACTTTGGATTAGAGAATAGGTTGTCTGATGTTTTTAGGGGTTTGGTTTCTCTACAGATTTAGAAAATATAGTATCTTTCTGAATCAAACCTTCTGTAGTTTGATGAAAATTGTTTTTTCCTGTGTCAATGTCATCGAATTCTCTACTCCCATGATATGTTTGGAAAGAAAGATTGGATATTACTTGACGGGTTAAGAATTGAAACAAAGCCAGTTGCGGACATAGATATTTTGAGTTGGGGGTAAAATCAAACTTGCAAAAAGTTGCGAGGTATTTTACATTCAAAATAAATAAATAAAATCGTACCCCGTGTAAATTTACATTAGAAATTTTACATGACATGATTTTTTTTAAATATAAAATCTCGAAATTTTTTGACATCATACCTCATATAAAATTTCTTAATGAAATGATATAAATTATATTAAGAAATTTGTTGTGCAAAATAATAAATAATAATGAAATAATTGAAATTTTTTAAAGAGATGACGCCTCTTTTTAAGACGCATGTTTGATGCACTTTTAACTATTTTTTATGTCTATTTGGATCATTTGATATATCTATGATTTTAGTTCTCGAAACAACCTTCGAAATGACGCAGACTATTTGTAGATTCGACCAGAGTATGATCGTCGAAGAATTTTTAAAGTTTGTATGTTATTGAAATCTTTGAAATACTAGGTTGAAATAGCTGATTTTAACAAAGCGTAACATTTGCTATGATTGGTTGTTTCGTGCGCTATTAATGATGTAAAAAATTAGGTTGTGAAAACTTTAAAATTGTATTAAGAATGTAATATTTCGATTTCATTTGACATTCCGTAATGACTTAGAAAATTGAACATAAATAAAAATAAAATAAAAATAAAAAATGAATTTGTCCAAAAGTTGGGGGGTCATGTTACCCCCATGCCACCCCTTGTGTCTATCCCTGAACAAAGTTAAAACCTTATTCATTATATCCAATATTATGTATATTGACTAACGGTCTAAAATGATGAACAACATGAAAAGTATAGCAAAATGCTTCACAAAATTTGAAGTTTTGTTCTTTTCATAGAACCTTGTAACTTATTAGCTCTAGAATCACTCATTGTACAATAGGCGAAAACTTCTCCGCTTAGGCTTAAATTTGATCTCCATTTGCTTATATGTGTTACAAAATAATAGTGAATAAATACCTACTTAACAAATACTAGATGAACGCATGCCGGATGTGCAACTAACTTGCCGTATAAATAGCAATACTGAATGGACACATACCGACTGTGCAACTAACTTGCCGTATTAACAAAACACATACCGCCAGTGCAACTAACATACCGTATGTTAGCTAAAATATTACGAGTGAAATAATTTTATTAATTACAATAAAAAAGACAGAACAAGTAATATGAATTGCAGGAAATAAAATTCCAATGAACTTTGAAACCAATTTTTGTGTGAACACAATTTTCTTAAAACAAATTCGTCCCCTCATCGAAGGTGTTTGAGGTTTAGTTCGAGTGTCTGTTTATCAGAATATAATGAAAAACCAATAGAATTTAAGCACTGCAGATGCTACTCCGGCGAACTGACTTAGTAACTAGACAGTATCACCACAAAGAATTTGACAGAAAAATTAAATTACGGATAATATGCAGAGATTCTGTTATATCCAGAGAACAGAGATTTTTCATGTATTTGTAAGAGAAGAATATGCCTAAATAAATAGTCTGTAATGGAGAATTAATAACCAGGAGTTATGCCATTAACCACCATTAACCCTGCTGTTAATCTATCCATTAACAAAGACATAATCACATGAGTTTCAGAAGTTAAAAAGAATTTGAAAGGTTTTTTCTTTGGAAAATAATAAAATAAAGGCAAAACGTGGACCTTCTTAAGGGCAAATTTTTGGTTCATTCGGTCTAACATTCGTGTACGCAGGTTGCGCCCGCACACAAGTTCGAGGTTCGAAACTTTTTTCGATCCGTTATTTACACCCCCTGCGAGCGCGCTTGGAGAGAGCCTCTATGCTACACATGATTACACCCTTTTAAAGTGTAATCATGATTCATATTGAAAGTGGTCATTGCCTTTATCTATTTTCCTATGTGGGATAACATTAACTTGTTTCCTGTTCAACACAAACATATTCCAATTTATCACTTTGAGTTTCAATTTTTCATTCACACGAGCATTATTTTTGGCAAGTAAATATCATGATCTTTCAAAATAAATAAATCAGTTCCACTTAAAATTTATGTTAAAGCCAGCCCTTCAATTTTTTTTTTCCAACAATATGGTAGGCTATTTGAGTTATTGAAGAAAGAGTTATAAACAAAAAGGAGATTATCTTCAAAAGGAGAACGAGTTTTTAGTTATGAATTCGTGTAGTTAAACTATTTTTCTAAATTTTAATTTCTTGAGTTGTTCTCTGATTTTTTTCCAACCTACTTTTGTATATTAGCTTCGAGAATTTCATAATGTTAATTTCTTGTTTGTGAAAAACAACTTTGTTCACAATTTTATTAAGGTAATTTATGCATGAGCGTATAGTTTGTTAACGAACAATTAGTACAATTAAGAATTAGAAGAGAAATGGGTGCAAAGAAGAGAAAGGGTTGAGGAATATTAAGAATCAGTGGCAATATTACCTTAAATATACCATCTTGCAAAAAATATATGTTATATGGTAAGAATATTTCGGCAAAAATACTCATAAAATCAGTCTTTTTTTCATAGTAAAATAAATATGTCTTGAAACCGCATAGGGCAAAATTCGTGAAAATTTAAAAATATTTAAGATGATCAAGTTCCTTTCTTGATATTATCAAAAATAGTGCAGATGGAATTTACAGTATATATAAAAGAAAAATTGTAAACTTTCGCTACTTTTATTAAATACACATATAGACAAAAGGTAGAGTTTACAAAATCTTCATTGCTAATCATCGAAAGTGGCACTTTAAACTTGGTAAAATGGTATAACCTGTTCACACGTCCGTCTCAACGATCCTTGATACTCTCGACCAACATTTGAAAGTTTCCTCTTGCACCCGACTAGCTCAAAAGTTTACGCTCTATGATCTGAAGTTAAAGTCATAAAATAACTGAGAAAATTTCGTTGTTAGTGTGATAATTGCACATATTAGATGTTATCTTTTAGGGGCCAATTCTTGAAATATATTTTGTACATTGAGCGTTCAACTTTATTGAATGTGCTACTGGCACACGAAGCTCGTACGTACTAAGTACAAGGTTCAAACTTTGGAATCAATCTGGTCGTATCCCGATCTAGATAAAAGGGGTTGTATCCCCGTTGTGTACAAAACTTTAAAGAATCCTGTAATCTCTGTAAAAATTGGGATATAAAAATTCAATACATACTTCAAGTAAACAAGTAATTTAACAAATTTACTATCTAAATCAAATTTCAACTATCGCAAAGTAACGAGTTATTCATATTTGCGAAAAGTAAACAAACAACGAAACCATTCATAGTCTTGGGTAATCCTAGTAAAAGTTCCTGAAACTAAAAGAAGTAGGAGATCTGAATACCCAGTAAAAGAACGAAAAACAGTTTTTTTTTTTGGTCAGGTATTCCCACAACTATGTATGGGTGTTAACCCGGTTGTCACAACCTTGATAAAACAGCTCGAAGAATCTGATTTTTAAGAAACGCGTGTCGAAAATGAGTTTTGACGACTTTTTTGCCTAAGAGAAACATTGCTATATTGATTGTAGCATATCAATCCCCTTTTTCCCGAAGTAAAAATTGAAAAATTTAGCTCATTGTGACGAAAATACCTTGCTGTTCATCTGAACAAAAGAGAACTTTTCAGGTTTAAGTTCTTAGATATGGAGGAAGAAAGTTTTTCGCTAATAGAGAACGTTTGTGTTTGAAGTGAAACCTTTGCCAACTATTTATATATGCCATGGGAAGTTTTTCTTTTTCATTTTTCTTAAAAGCTGTTAAGCAATTTTATAATTGGCCCAAAAGTTTCTGGAAATAATTCTTTATTCAAGGTATTACAAGATGACTTATCTTAAGTTGTTTCTTGCAGTTAGTTTGATTTCTTTTGAAAGTGTATTTGCTTATTTGATTAAAACAATACTAGTAGGGAACTTTGACAAGTAACACAAGTCCAAATCTTACGTCCACTTCTCCTAATAAAGTCTTATACCTTATGTTTAATTGAGGAACTCTTATATGACAATCTAGACTAAAATGAGTACAATAAAAATCCACTTATTTTCCTTCCACCAGTGCACGGCTTTGAGGAACTATTTCTTGGAAAAAAAATAAATAAATTGAATGGCTAACTTTGACATAACTTTGAGTGGGACCCATTTGTTTATTTTGGAAGATCATGATTGATTTGCTTGCTCCTCCGTGAGAACATCGAAATCATATATTTACTTGCCAAAAATGATGTTCGGGTAAATGAAAAATTGGAGCTCAAAGTAATGAATTAGAAGATGTTTGTTTTGAAGGGAAACTAGTTAAGTTATCTCACATAGAAAAATGGATAAATGCAATTACCACTTTAAATATGATTACACTTTAGAAAGGTGTAATCATGTGTGGATAGAGATTCTTTTCACGTGCGCGTGCAGAAGGTGCAAAATACGGATTGAAAAAGGCTTCTAACCTTGAACTTGTGTGCGGGTCAATGGCATAACTCCTTGGCTTTTAATTCTCCATTACAACCTATTTATTTAGGCATCTTCTTCCTTTACAAGTACACGAAAAATCTCTTCTCTCTGGATATGACAATCTCTGTATATTTAGTAATCTCTTGTCTGCAATCGTAATTTTAATTTTTCTGTCAAAGTCTTGGGGGTGATATTGTTCAAATACTAAGTCAGTTCGTCGGAGTAGCATCTGCAGTGCTCAAACTTTACTGATTTTCTGTTGTATCCTATGAAATAGATACTCGAACTAAACCTCAAGCACCTACGGTGAGGGGACGAATCTATTTTAAGGAAATTGTATTATCACAGACCTCGGTTTCAAAGTTCATTGGATTTTTATTTCCTACAATTTTTATTACATATTCTTTTTTGTTGTGATTAATAAAAGTATTTAATCGGTAATATTTTGGATAACATTCGGTTAGTTAGCTGCCCAACCAGTATTTGTTTATACGATATCCGTTCAGTCAGTATATGTCCATACGGTTAGTTAGTTGCACTGCTAATATGTTATGTTTATACCGTAAGTTAGTTGTATTGCCGGTATGTGTTCTCTTAATATGGTAAGTTAGTTACACAGTCGGTATGTGTCCATCTGGTATTTCTATTTATACGGTAAGTTAGTTGTACATCCTGTATGTGTTCATCCGATATTTGTTAAGTCAGTGTTTATTCATTATTATTTTGTAACCCTATATTAATCTTAAAATATTTATGTCATCATGTACCTAAGGTGACCCATGAAAGTGAGGATTTTCTAGGGA
>CAIGRH010164633.1:0-17822 GCA_903798295.1 Fraxinus nigra | reverse complement strand
AGAGTAGGAGAATTCAAGACAAAAATTTTCATCCTTTTCTTGACTAATTCAAATCTTAACAAAGAAGAAAGAATGTCAATTATCCTTTAAACCACCAATTTTGACTAAATGAGGCAATAATCCAACATTATATTACGTAATTAACATGTTATTATGCTTGATCTAAAGCAAAGGCATTAAAATGCACTACATATGTGAATTGAAGTGAAATTGAGTTATTTGATTTCTGTTGGACATTGGTTGCATTCCAAGTGGATTGAACATTTTGGTCAGCATGTATGTGAAAATCTTCTCATGTTTGACCTTGATACGAATATCCTACCTAAATTTTATTATTTACCATAATCATATGCCAAACGGTTAGCTTCCCTTGCTATTGGTAGTTTGCCTGCAATTTGGTAACTGAATCTCATTTGTGTTGCTTTCTTCCCATTTGTCTATATTGTCAATATCTGCTGAGATAGTTTCAATCCAAATGAAAAATATTTATTCCTTTTTGAAGAAGAAAAACTTGAAATATACACTTGTTGAGTTTAAAATGCCAAAATAAATTTATTGATGAGATACTTACAAATTTTGAAGACACCAAAATTACTAACCAATTATATTTAAGAATGGAACACTTAATTTATTTTCTATTTTACACAGACTCACACTTATACTCTCCACTTGCACACTCTCTCACACTTTCACTCTCATCACACACTAATACAGCAACACACACACACATATATATAGATAACGAAGTCGGTGGCTGATCCTTCTAGTATGTCGGTGGTTGGCTGCAAATTGAAGTTTCTAGTATGGCGGTGGTGATTATTTATTTTAGCAGCTTCTAGTTTATTCCTGTTGGAGGAGAAAGCTCTAGAAAATTGGGGATGGTTCTTCACTTTTAACTCCTTAACTAAAACTAACACTTATTTATTTGGAACTTCTTAAAGTGCCAACCATTCAAATGCTGCAAAATATTGTTCTGTTTGTCTGAAGTCATGGTTCTATTTAGCAGAACTTGGGAGCTGGAAAAAGAGTTCACCGCACAAAGGCTTCCTGTGGATGTCCAATGCTCAGAAGTCGTAAGATAGAAAAAGAGTTTAATAATGAAATTATTCAACTGGAACCGCTGGACATTGAAGATCTTGTTCGCATTGGACGCAACTTGGGAACTTGCCCATATTATGGTTCTAGAAGGATGGTTCCTGCGGCTGATCTTGTCATTCTTCCCTATCAATCTCTTCTTTCAAAATCATCGCGTGAATCTCTTGGTTTAAGTTTGAAAAATAGTGTCATTATCATAGATGAAGCTCATAATCTAGCTGATACTCTGATCAGCATGTATGATGCAAAAATTACTCTGTCACAGGTAAATAGTCGTTTCACATTTGTTGTCTATTATAGCACCTTCTTCAAATTTAGTTGTGCTATGTGCTTTTAGATGATTATGTAAGAACACCCATATTTAAAAAGTTAAGTCTATAGACCAGAGGGTGTGAGCATCTTCAATTCCCCCTTCCTGTTTGACGTTTTAAATCTCTTTCATAAGGTCCAGTCCTGGTATAGTTTCTAACTGTTACTTGGTCCTCTGTTCAGCTGAATCTCTTGCAGTCTCACTTAGAGAGTTATTTTCAACGATTTCGCAATCTCTTAGGACCAGGCAACCGAAGATACATTCAGACTTTGATGGTCCTCACCCAGGCTTTCTTAAGAGTTCTACTTCCCAATGGGAAGCTTGCAAATCATGTTGATCCTTTGTTTGATTCTGACGAGATAGAAATTTCCTTTGATTCTTCAATGGCCATCAATGAATTTTTATTTTCCCTAAATATTGATAACATAAACCTGGTGAAACTGTTGCAATACATGAAAGAAAGCAACTTAACTCACAAGGTGCATGCTCTTCCTCATCGTTCATTAATGTATATTTTTCAATTCTTTTGTGTTCACAAATTTAATAATCCATTGTTTTCTGCCTCTCAGGTCTGTGGTTATAGAGATAAGGTAGCAGTTGCCCAAGAGGGTTCAAGTGTCGAAGATGGTGAAGCAACTTGCAAGGAAGAAAGTGCAGTATCTTGCTTTCGGGCATTGGCTGATATACTATTCTCCTTAACCAATAATGATGGTGATGGAAGAATATTAATTTCAAGGCCAAGGCTAACATGTCACAGGCAAGAAGGGCATATAAAGTATGTCATGCTTACTGGAGAGAAGATGTTCTCTGAGGTTTGCGTATTTTTTTGCACCTTAATATTCTAATGCAATTTAGTTTTAATTTGCAAAGTTACAGTCATTCATTATTTTTCTGTAGATTGCTGATCAAGCACATGCTGTTGTCTTGGCTGGAGGAACTTTACAACCTATAGAGGAAACAAAGGAACGACTCTTCCCATCATTACTGCCAGATCGGTTGCACTTCTTTTCATGCGGTCATATAATTCCTCCAGACAATATTTTGCCTATTGTTGTTAAACATGGGCCTTCTGGTCAGTCCTTCGATTTTAGCTACAAACTCAGAAGCCTGCCGAACATGGTGAGAAAGCAGTGTACTTTATTTCCTCTTCTCGCCATTAAATTTATTGCCACTCTCATATGTTTCAAAAGTTCCTAATTGATAATGATTCAGGAATTTGACATTCTTCCCCTTATATTGTATTCAATGCTGTCCTTTATTATCATTCTGATCCACCTTTAACACAAGGTTTCAATTGAACCTCTGTTTTTAGAAAAGTTGTTCCAAAATTTTCTTAGTTTTTGCTAACTGCTGCTGCATGTTGGACTGAAATGACAGATTGAGGAGCTAGGTCTTCTGCTATGCAATCTAGTGACAGTAGTTCCAGAAGGAGTAGTTGTGTTTTTTTCATCATTTGACTATGAAGGCAAGGTTTACGATTCTTGGAAAACATCGGGCATGCTTACAAGGATTATGAAGAAAAAGAGAGTTTTTAGAGAACCTAGGAAAAACACAGATGTAGAAGCTGTCTTGAGAGAATACAAGGAAACAATTGATGCAGTATCCACAAGTAATCCTACTTCCTGCAATGGTGCAATTCTTTTCGCTGTGGTGGGAGGGAAGATATCAGAAGGTATCAACTTCAGTGATGGGACAGGTCGATGCATAGTAATGGTTGGATTGCCCTATCCTAGCCCATCAGACATTGAATTGATAGAGAGGGTGAAGCATATTGAGGGTCTTGAGAAGAGTCAAAATCCCAAGTCTTGTGTCAATGGTGAACATCGCAATGGGGATGTTCAAACTGGATTTCACATCCTTAGAAGTTGCAAGGGCAGAGGAAAAGAGTACTATGAAAATCTTTGCATGAAAGCCGTAAATCAATCAATAGGTGCAGCTTCACTCTAGTTTTCTTTTTACATTGGTACATTGTACATGCTTTCTTTGCTAAGTGTATCTTCTTCTTTTTTGTCAAATTCTTCTGTTTTAGGTAGAGCAATTCGGCATATAAATGATTATGCTGCAATTTTGTTGGTTGATGTGCGTTATGCTTGTGATCCTGCACAAAGAAGCTTCTCCCACTCGACTGGAAAGCTTCCTCAGTGGATCAAAAGTCGTCTTGTTACTACAACCGAGAATTATGGCCAAGTCCACAGGTTGCTGCATCAGTTCTTCAAATTCCACATATCAAAAGGAAGCAATCGGTAATAAACTTATGATAAACATTGGTCAGATGTCAAATTTGAGTTGAGATAGCAGTTTTGCGTGGAGATAAAGAGCTGGATTCAATAACAATTGTATTGATTAAGTTGTTAGCTAAAAGAAACATCAACAGATTATTGTTGCTTTACATTCTTTCTTTTTATAAGCATACAAATTTTAGCACCTGTTTGTTTCACATTATTTCGTACATGAAAATGAAATTTTTGACCTTTTTTTTTTCAAAAAGTGGGTCTCACTACGAGACAAGGTAGTCAAAGATTGCGGTTGATTCGTTTTTCAACGGTAAAAATTCTTCTAATAATGTGAAACAAATGTGTTATTATTCAAGTAAAGTGGTAGAGTACGAAACTACAAACTCTAAATAACAAGATGTCCACCAACATATTTGGCATTTTCATTAAACGTTAAATTCTTATCAATTTTCATAAGCACTATTAGGACGAAAATGCAGTCATGAGATGAGTTTCATTGTGTATTGTTAGGAAATAATGGTAATAAAAGATTATCGACAATAACATTAATAAGCGAGTAGAATTAATTAGTAAAATAAAGTCGAACATAAAAAGATCTAGATGAGAGTTTAACCTACTTTTCCATAATCGTTAATTTATGTTTTCCTTGCATTACGGACTTCCAATGATCATCTTTTGAGATATGATCGTCGTTTCTTGTAAAAAGAAAATGTCAAAAATATCTTGTATGAAACGGGACTCAAATAGAATTCAAGAAATACAAAATGTTAACAAGGATTTGATTGCAAGAACAAATGCAATTAAAGAATGAAACTTGTGCAAGATAGGGATCTATTCGTTTTAATTACGTGAATTCTTTCTCTTGTTTTAAAACCATATATGAACTCAACATTTGCTCTCATAAAATATTCAAATTAAACGAGACAACTATCGTGGCAAACGATATCTACGCTAACCCATGTATTCATAGTTATTTTCAATACAACAGTTGGACATTATATTCCAAATAACAATGGCATGAGGAGCAATCACTCGCAACTCGCAAGGTTCCAACTTGTCTTCTGTTTGGAAAGTGACTGGTTTTAATCAGTTTGGTCCCCTTTTCCAACCAATATGGGTTGCCAAGATAAGGGGCCAAAACACCTCCTTCACATAAATGCTATCAAAATTTATTAAGAAAATACTAATAATTATGTATCTTGGATTATCGTTTAACCACTGCAATCGTTGGGTATGGTTTTTTATTTCGGTAAAGATAAATTATAGTCCCCCACTGTTTTCAAAAAAGAAAAAAACTTTAGGACTACTTAGCTTTCAATAACCTGCCAAGTATTGGATAAATTCTATGAATGTGCCCAATTCTGGCCGGACGAGGACATGTTAGGTATGACGTAGGAACTCGCAATCGCCACCTGCCAGCGGAACCCCGACCCTTGTGAGTGTGCGCTGAGTAAATCCTGCTCTATGTGTAATAGCCCACAAATCACAGGAGAGGTAAATCGCACGAGGCAAGCCCTATACGACGGGCTCGACTGAGGATGTTTTGGCAGATGATTCGAATTTGTGATATTCGGTCTCCACGTTTACTTGTTCCACCAACTCGGCCACCCCCGAAGGGGTGTATTTGATTATATTTCGTTCATAAAAAACTAGTATTCCTCTATGAAAATGGGGGCATTAACTTGAGTTGGAACCTTTTCTTGTTGGTGGACTGACATCAATTCCCTATTCTCTATTTATGTTAAAAATTCAATTTTTGTGGGGGTAAGACACACAATAGTGTGTGAAAATTGAAGCCAAATTGTCCCTAGTAGGAACCCTATCGTCCTTTGTCTTAAAGTTACCAAAAAACCATTATTCAGTTCTTTTTATCTTTTGTTGTGTGGTGTCTCTGTAGAGGAAAGACAGATGAACAAACATCACAGAGCAAAAGTAAAGCCACAAATGCAGATGCTGCTCAAAGAAACCTTTTACAACACCAAAAACTTCTTTTACGTTACATTCCAAAATCTCAAATCATGTCTCTTAGTAGGGTACCAAAAGCTGCCTAAAATTCCTCTTGTCAAACCCATCATTTCGACTATGAATCCGAAACTCCATGAGCTGAATAATTTCTGTAAAGATTTCTCTGATGAAAATGAGATACCGAAGAAAATGGAGGGTCGCCTCTCACCAGAAGAAGAAATGAATGGAGACCGAAAATTTAATGGAAGCTCCATGAATATTGTGGATCAAAGCGGATTAAAGGAGTTGAAAGAAAAGAAGACTGATAAATATTCCGAAGGCCAACAAGTAGAGTTCATTTCTAAGAATACAGATGCTTTAGCTAAAAAAATGAAAGAATTGGAGATGATGGATGTGAATGACATGGATCATGTGCTGGATATAGAAGAGGTGCTCAATTACTATTCTATGCTCACCTGCCCAGCTTATCAAGACATAGTTGACAAGTTTTTCATGGACATGTATGCGGAATATTATCTTCCACCGCCCTCGGCCAGTGTTCACAGTTCAATGAGGAAACAGGGCTCGGTCAGTGTTCACAGTTCAATGAGGAAACAGGGCTCGGTCAGTGTTCATGGTTCAATGAGGAAACTGGGTTCCGTCAGTGTTCACTGTTCAATGAGGAGTCTTGGCCCTCTAAAGATGTAGAAGTGAAGTCAAATTCATTCTTCGCGCATATGAACCATGTATCTCCCTTCATTCCACTGTGTGTATGTGCGTCTTGCTCATAAATGAAAATTCTCTCTTCATGTACTGCAATTTCTTTGGCCAATAATGAAAGTATGTACCTTGAAATTCTCTCGTGCAAAATCCATCAATATCCATTCTTCTTGTCATCCGTAGATTTCTCTGCTATGATCATTTATTTTGATACCGTGTGCCTATACTGACTGAATTCGATCCAAAATTTTCCTTCATAACTCTTGCAAGAATTGAGGTATCTAGAAAATGTTTTTTAACTTTTTACGAGCATTAGTAATAGAGATACTCATAAGGATAGAAAAAAATCATCACTACTTATATCCCATTAATGAAAAATCATCAACTAAATCCTGTCCAAGCTAGTAAAGTTACAAAAGCAATAGCAAAGCCGACTAAATGTCAAAAATGTGACTTTTATAGGTCAACAAGAACATAATCCAAATCCAGATAGGCAGAACAAGATGTGCATTGCAGCCAGATTTTTCAGTTCACTTTTCGGCAATTAAGTCGAACATGGCCCATTGGTGCCGTCAGGACCTGGAGATTGGACAGCTTGTTCATTGTAAGTCCAAAGTCCCTTTGGAACAGGGAAATATCTGATGCATATGTTCTGACCCAATTCTCTGTTTCTTCCCCTGCCGTCAGCTGCTGATCAACAAAGAGTAATCCCTTGCCTTGAAGAAGGCTGGAGTAGTATACTGTACCAAAACCTGTTCCCGGTCCTTCATAGTCCATCTTCATCGTGGGATCGTTAAAGGAGGCAGTTGATAAGCGCTTGACGGAGGGTGAAGGTGATAATGATGGTGATATAGACGGTGGTGATGATGAGGTATGGCTTCTATTGCATTTTGACCTCAGAAAGTTGAGAAATTCAGTATCTATAGAGGGGTCAGGCCCTTGAGTTCCACTGAAGTTATAAAGACGGTTGAAAAAGAATTTGCAGTGAATCGTACCAGTGCTGTGGGCACCTGTGACCTCGAACATAAAAAGGAAGGCAAAACCGAAGTCAGCTCTCATCAGATTTGATGTTGTTTGACAAAGAAGAATGCAAATAAAGTGAGAGTATATAGAAATCGTAAGTATTGAAAAGGAACTCAACTCTCATCAGAGTCGATGTTGTTTGACAAAAAAGAATGCAAGTAGAGTGAGAGCATATAGAAATCTTAAGTACTGAAAAGGAAGTTCATAATCTGATTCCTTTTCGTCTAACAGGAAAAGCATTATTTAAGATACAGAAAAATGGTGATCCGATTTCTTTTCACTTAGAGATTTTTGCTCTACTGAGATCTTTAATCAAAAATGGGAAAAGTTTTATCACTTTGTTGTTACTGAACAACTAAGTTCAGGTATCTCAGTAATCACTTTTCAATGATTTCAATCAAATAAAATGACATTAGATAGGTCATAGAAATTTGATACATGCAAGCACATCAGATTAGCTGATTAGAGTTCATAAATTGTTTCATTTGCACAGTGAAAACTAGAAAAAAAAAAAAAATTAGAAGATAGGAAAAATGGTATACCTAATAGACTGACAGTCTCTCTTTGATCAAACCCTCTTGATGCAAATGCCTCAATTGTTTTAGAGAGATTGTCTTGGGGGGTAGGAAGCTCAGATGTAGCTACTTCTTGAAAAGAAATTATACTGTCTCTCCTACCGGTATACAGAGGGTAGAACGGGCCACCAGCCTGAAGTTTAAAAGATTTTTAGTGCATAAACTAGGCCATTCCAAACATGTAATAAAAGAATGTACATTGGCACAAGAAGATTTACCAGAAGGACACTTTCTCTTGCGGCCAAAACGACAATATCAGCGCAAGAAACGATTCTGGGGCATGCTTTTTCAACATTAGACTTAATGATGTCGATCAGATCAAATCCCTTTAAAGATTCATTTGGTGGAGAATCTTTCTCACTTGTTATTCCATCAGCAGCATCCAGTAGAACAGAAGCATCACACCCCTATTCCAGTATTTGATCATATAGCAAGTTGTAATCACAACAACCAGGACAAACCCAAAACAAATTCATAGAAACATAATCAAATTTCCCAAGATTTTACGACCCTAAAGTCAAAATGAACAATACAGAATTTAGAATTCCCTTCTGTAATATAATATTAGGGTAACAAAATAGATAGAATCAACATTAACAGACTATTAAAACAATTTCAACAAATCATTCAAAGCAACACTCTATGAACAGTGTCTAAGAAAATTGAATCAAATTTTGAATAATTAAATCGTTTCAACACTAAATTCATGGTGAAAAATAGAAAGCAACAGGAATCACTGATAAGTGAATAGCACAAAAAAATTCACCTCCACAAAGCAATCATGGAAAAGAAGCCTCAACAATGCAGGGGCAACATTTTGCCGCAGATTGAAGAGTTCATGAACGGTTGTTCGAACGATTTTCTCGGCTAATGGGCAAGATTCATTGTAGTAATCATATCTGAGCGATCCCTGGCGAGAATTATAAGAATGAGTTTCTGGGAGCTTCCTTTCCACCTTGTTTCTTGATTGGGCCCTTAGAAATGACTGTGAATGGTCAGTAATTCGTGATGAACCCTTGTTGGTTTCTGCATGTTGGTTCTTCAAAGAGAAGAGGACACATAGTAGAAATACAAGAAAGCTTAGTTTTCCTGTGAAATCCATAGCAAATTATTACAAGATTTGCATAAAGAACTCTTCTCTCTCTATATATATATATATATATTTCTATTTCTCTCCCCTCTCTCTCCTCAAGACTGAGTTGCAGAGCTCAACGGGAGCTACTGTGAAGTACAGAATCAAGAAAGGAGGCGCGGGAAAAAGAAAGATAAAATGACGAAAGTGCCCTTGTAACCAGAAGTTTGTTACAGAAATATCTCCAATGGAAGAAGTTGTTTGATCTGAATGACTGGAGGAAGTGGAAACTGTTATGTCTTTCTTGTGGAGAATTTTTTAATTTAATAATTTTGAATTGTGTTTAAGAAAATTTCATAACGGTAACGCCGAGAATATATTAAAAATTTTAAAAGTAGGTTTAAATGAATTACTTCCATGTTATTTTCTGTTTGGAAAAAAAAAACCATTAAACATTTGGAGTAATAATTTCAGCCAAAAAGCGGTCATGTTTATGCAAACTTAGGGTGTGTTTGAACCACGTTATTTTAGAATAATGTATTATGAAATAGTAAATTGGTGAAGAATGTGTGATCGAAAAAGAAGGAAAAGTTATTGATGTAATTAAAAATATTATTTTATTGAAAAATGTAGTTAAAAATGAGTAAAAAAATGAAAAATGAAAATTTTAATGTATACCAACATAGACTTATACTTGAAAGTAGAGAATAATTGCATCTTTATGTTTTGGTTCGATTTGGTGCATCTCAAACTAATTCAATCATGTCATGTTAAGCATGCCATTTGTGGGATCACGAAAATTCGTGCAGAGTTAAAAATTCTCCCAATATGAACCGTGCAAGGGCCAAAAAGGCCACGAGAAACTCAGCGGATGTAAACAATGTACAATCAATCAAAAACAAGCAGTACGGAAACATTCAAATTGAAAACAAACGTATTTCTCACCAACATTCGATGATATTAAGAATTACATAGCTGCAAAGATTTAAAATGGCATCAGCTGCATGATTTTCTGTAATTTGTTAAAAAGAAAAATAATGATAATGAAATTGGGATGGGGACCTTCGTCGAACCCCTGAACGGGGCCAAATACATCAGAAGACTTGCACAAGGACTCGTGTGACAGCTGACGCCCCATATTTCAACTTGGGGGCTGAATATACTCACTAGTAACTCACAAAGTTGCATCAATCCAACAAACGATTTCCTGATTATGACATCAATATTCCCAAGCAATATGAATCACACTGAACTCTATGTGCATTTTCATATGATACTTAATTACCAGACGATACTAGAACGTTGTGCTCCTTTAGTCGTCTTTGGAAATGAGCCAAGCGATTCTGTAACTGTAAGATTCCGGCAGCCTTTTGGGATAGGATTGTATTCAATCTGGTGACATAGTCATCTAGCTGATTCCCTGGTTGATCTGCCTCAACCAATAGATTCATCTCCTGCAAAAGGCCAATGAATATTTTGATTTGAGGTGCGTAGACTTAAAAATAAAACTTCTGTCTATATAGAGAATTTAGACACGTATCTGAGATCACCAATCAACGTAGCAAAATCTTTAACAGAAATTAACTTTTCAATCGATAAACAGAAAATGAGATGGCTACAATTCAGATAAACTCTTTGCTGTGGAAGCAGGTAGTTTGCATCAGAATAATATGAAAGATGTGATCCATCTAAATCATTGCCGATATGCTGAGAATTCATATAAAAAGCTTCTACATACTGAAGAGAATGCTCAAATAGTATTATAAAACCCCCAATGCTCAGAACCTAAGATGATGTCTGGATTCAAGAACCATGCTAGAGCCGCTATAAGATTATCACTGACCTCTCGAACAATATCCATTGTCTCCTCCACTTGTCTCCTATGAGCATTGACAAGATCTTCCTCTTCCTACAAAATCAAAGACACACAGAAGTCAGAACCTGCACTGGACTCATTTTGTTGTTAAAAAGCAATTTTAATGGTCTTACCTTTAATAGAGAGTTCAAATCATCATCGGAGTTCAAGTATTTCATATCGGATTTAAGAGGTTCCTTCCACTTCGACTGGCTGTTGGCTCTCCTCATTTTATCATCCATGTTAGAAAAAGGGTATGATTCAACTTTTGAGTTTTGTTTCCACACTGGCTTCTCTTGCTCGTAAAACTCTTCGTCGTATTCTTCCCTGTCAGTTTTTTCGGGCCATGAATCACCAGTGTCATCTTCAAATGTTGATGCAGGTGGTAAAACTGATGACAGGGGTTGTGTTGATGATTCCTTCAGATTTGAGGTTGATGAGAAAACATCTTTTTTGTTGTTGTTCCCTTTTGAAAGGCTCTTCACCCTATAATTTCAAAAAAATAAGATGAGACCTTTAAGAGAAGGAACCATTTGCCCAGCAGAAAACTTATATCATCAAAAGATCAGACTTACCTGTCCGCATATCTTAATGTGTTTAATGTATGTTCACAGGATCCCGCATTGGGTGAAACACATGATATCATCACAGTACGAGAATTCCCAACAAATGAATCCCTTAAGACTTCGGTTAATTTACTGCCTCTAAATGGAATATGCCCTTGATCATTATCAAGGGCTCTAATGCACTCCTTCAAGGCAAGCAAACTTTTGTTAATCTCAGCCCCTTCCATTCTGCATATTCAGAAAACACTAACTGAGAACTCATTAAAAGAAGGCAAATTGTTGGTATCATATCAATAACATCAGAGAGACCAATGGACACTACAATTATAGCTTCTTCTCTCAAATAACATATAAATGTTGGGTAATAACAATGTCTTGCTATATAAAGTACCAATGCTATGCAACCTCAAACAAAACATAGTAATTACATGTCTGCATTTGTTAGATTTCTATTTTAACACCAGATTGAATTTTTTTTCCCCACAGAAAACAAAGGAAGTAGAAGATGATTAAGGTTGTGTTTGAGCCACATTATTTTCGAAGAATGTATTTTGGAATAGTGGATTGATGGAGAATGTGTGGTTGAAATAGAAGGAAAAGTTATTGAGGTGATGGAAAATATTATTTTATTGAAAAATGTGTGATTGAAAATGAGTAGAAGAATGAGAATGAAATTTTTAATGTGTACCAAAAAGGGGCTGGCTAAGTAGTATATACCTAGTTTGTTTATCATTATCAGTAGTATCAGCACCGCGTTCACTTCCAGCAAGGTCTATGAAGGAGAGCTTGCCAACAACTCGAGCAGGTTTGGATTCACTGCCATCAGTTGACCTTTTAATGGTTAGCTGAAGAATGGCATGTGAACGGGATGATTCCTCATTTGCACCAGTGGTGCCTGTACTTCTTGTTGCACTTCCTTTCTCAATAAGGTCCTTAATTGTCTCCACATCTGATACTTTGTACTCTTGCAAGCCTACAATACAAACTTGTTGTTTGCCGTCCTCTCTCATGCAAAGCTTTCTACATAAAGAAAATATGAATTGTCATGATAATCCATATGGTGACTAGTAATAGACCAATGATTTAAGTAAGAATCAATTGGGACATCTTACTTCCTATCGCTGAGTAAATCATATAATTTTCCTCCATATATCTCAAAGAAGCTTACAAACAATTGAAACCCTTGATTCCTGTAAGTGTGATGCATGAGCCTCAATATATCCCTAGAAGCCTTTAGGGGTAGTGGTTTCATTGTAAAGGTTTTGCCACTTCCTGAACAAATTTCAGAGAAAAAAAAAAGGAAAAGTAGAAAGTTAGAAAAAGCTTATAGATTAGTAAAAATAAATTAGTAAACAATGAGAGGAATGACGTCACAATAACATATGAGTATGATATTCATGGGAAGAAGAAAAGCTGACACGATGAAAAGAGCAATTTGTATATTTGTCAAATTAAACTTTTAAATCCTAGGCATCCCAATCCTATCAAGATAAAATGGGGCTCCATCTTACTGGGAAATAGGATGACGAAGAGGAGAAATAACATTTAAATAGTGGATATCTTTCAAATATGACTGTAATCTCTTCTCAGCCTATCATAAGCAACAACGTCGGCTTTTATTACTGCAAGGACCAAAATTTAGCCCCTTCTTATGTTCTGTTTCAAATGATATAAAACGGCAGATAAAGGCCAATCATGAATTTTGTTCATTTTATTGAGGCCCTATTTGATGGACATTATTTGATAAAATGAGTTTTGTAATAGTAAAATTTAGGAAAATGTGGTTAAAAAGTAAGAAAAAATTTTGGTTTACTTTGACATAATGAGAACCAAACAAAGGCTGATTTAGCAATGCCTCACATGATAAGAGAGGTCCACGATAGCAGCTACAGCAATATCCAAGGATTTGGAGAATAATCAAATTGGTTAATAATATCCCCTAGAGCATGCCTTCAAAGAAAGGGTTATTGACTGATGCTTTAAAAGGCTGGTGCATTTCTCGACACCACCAATAAAAAATACTACTATTAGTACTTAATTTGTTAAGCCAGATAAGCAAAAAAATTCATCCAGCTCTATCACTTCTAGATTTTCTGCACTTAATGTCAATATCAAATACAAGTCCATCAGTTCTAGGTCCGTTCTTCTCATCTATGACATCTTTGCCTTTGTTTGGGATTTGTCTTGCTTCTCTTGCAAGTCCATGGGTAGATGCAAAACCAAAAAGAACTCGATACAAACTTCACTTTTGCATGAATGAGGTAATCAAGCATGTTCTTCTCGACTTTCTGAAGAGACTCGCCTTGAGGAAACTTGCAAGTAATTCCGTGAAAATTGAAGAATAGTTAAATTCAGGAACTCAAGTATGCCCTGCAAGCATGCAACAGGTCCACCATAGCACTTGGAGACCAAAACCAAAACTTGGAGCATGTTTGAGCCCCATTTTTTGCAAAAAATGTATTTGGTGATTTGATGGAAAATGTATGGTTAAAAAATAAGAAAAAATTTGGATTTGCGTGTAGTATTATTTTATTGAAGAACGTGTGGTTGAAAAAAAGAGATAAATGTGTTTTGAAAATAATTGGGACCAAACAAGGGCTTGAAGTACAGAAATAAAAGTCAAACAAACAATGGCAGGCTTTCAACACCAAATCCATCTGACGGTTACATGTAAGCAATTACCTGTTTGCCCATAGGCGAAGCAAGTAGCTTTAGTGCGTTGGAAAATTATTGGAACAATGGGCTCCACAGTTTCACGATAGACCTATAGATAGAGCATGAGGGACACAATTAAGGCCTCCAATACACCATGAGTATTACATGGTTCCCACTCAAGTTCATGCTCATTACCTCATCATTTGATACTTCCTCATTCAGCACAGCATCAAAGACAAATTCATGCTTCTCCACATATTCTGTCAAGTCAACCTGCAGGAAATTAAGAATAAAAAAAAAACATTGAGCCCCATTCTTTAAAAACTCATTTTTCCCCCCAAACTCATTTTCAACCCCACATTCTACCAATAAAATAATTTTACACGTAAACCAAAAACTTTTAACAATTTTTTAACCATAAATTCTCCAAAAAAATCACTATTACAAAATATATTCTCCCAAAAAAATGGGACTCAAACAAATCCTGAATGTTTCACAAAAGAAATCCCAACTACAATCAGTTCCAAACAACTATTACCTGTTCTGCTGTTCATTTAATTTTTGGCATGAGACTATTACCATGAGAGAATAAATTTGTTAATATAATCCATTATCTACTGCTTTCGCTGGAGAACAGCTAAAGGCAAATGGTCTCAATATAATGCATGTCTCTAACTAATAACTTGAAGCAACTTTATTCTTTTATTGTAAAAGAAATCAATCAAAATTTATGTGCGTGCAACATGCAGCATTAAGAAACGTAACAATATGAGTCATGAAAATATTATCAAAATCAGTCACAAAGAAAAGCAAATTACCAGGATGAAAAGATTTCCTGAAAATATACAAGTTATAATTGGCAATTGAATCAATCTTTGGATTTATTGAAATTTAAAATCATAGATCCGGTGTTCTATATTATAAGGACCAGTACATGCCATCTCATTCACAATATCTAAGGAATCAAAAAACTTCAGAAATTACAACCAGAGGATATCAAAAGAGACCTATCATACCAATCTTTATATATTAAAAATTAAATAAGCACAAACAGGTACTGTCACGGACCTTAAGTTTTGTCTCATGGACAACAAGAGAATTAGATTGTGTTTCAATGATATCTTCCTCATTCTTCGACAATTCTTTTTTGTTTAATGGTCTTTTGCGTACCTGCAACCAATCAATTATTATTGACAGCAAGGTGAAAAGCATCATTACAGTCTCTAATTCATTAATCTAGCGTACGAAAGACATTGTAGTGAAAGAATTTGCCTCTTGGTGCAAAGATTGCATTTCACGAAACTTACATAGGTTAATCCAATTAAAAGACTAATATTTAATGCAGATTTAGAATCAGAAAAGTAAGAAATGTAGCTACAGACTAATCGAGCAACAAAAAGGTTGAGAACAGACTCGCTAGAACAATGAAAAACATACATACCACCACTTTGATCTTTGCAACATTGCTGGCCTTTACATTGTCAGCTGCAATGCTTTTCATAACATTGTTCTCCTGCAAACCACGAGCTTTGCTGCTTTGTTTATTGTTTCCAAGGTATGGATCGGAGTCATCAAAGCTTCTCCCCCGTGCAAAATGCATTGAGGTGCCATTATACAGACTAGGAGCTGGCATCTAGTTTCCACGTACAACAAAGAGGGAAAAAAAAGGAGCCAAAATTTAAAATAATAAAATGAGCGAGAATGGTAAAATGTTTCAAATCCAAATTAAAGCCATGAGACTTATAATAACGTCTAATATATAATGTGCTATGAATTTTCTGAGCATAATCTCATATTTAGAGACAACTAGTTTAGGGCTTATTATTAGTTACCATGAATCCAATTTTCTAAACTCATAACAATGAAGAATGCTATGAGCGAAGAGACGTTGGGAAAACGATCATCAGGCATCATCCATATACCAAATATTAATTAGGCTGGAGTAATTAAAACCTGAAGTCAACAAAAAGTAAAATGAAATTCACACGCAATTGAATTTCACTCATTCGAAAACAAATATCAACTGTAAGGGCAATCAGGACCCAATGGAAAACCAATTCAGCGCACACCAGAATACATAATCCACTAAGAAACCTTATAGTCAAACCGTTCTACACCATTTAATTCAGAGGACAACACAAAAATCAAACTTTTTCTAATTCATTCCCATAATTTATTGTCAAAATCAAATCAAATATCTACCTCGGTAAGTAGTTCAGTGTCGAGAGAATGCAGATCCAAAAGCCCTGGACTATACTCAATTGGCGAAACTTGCTCCTCCCCGTTCCTTCTCTGACTTCCCGGCCGTGAATTTACTGGTGGCGTCAATGGTTCAGCAAACAAATCGTTGCTTCCACTGTAAGTCCTCTGCGCCTGCACGCTCCTATACATTCTCGAGTCCTGACCCCCTCCATTATAGTATCCAAAATCCTAATTTTAAAAAATCAAAAAGTATATATTAAAATCAAAATTCGAAAAATTTTCCATCTCGGTATCAGATATTCAGATCTAGCATACATGCGGTCAACAAGAAACGCAGAATAATAGAACTGCACCTGAAGTGGAGGAACTGCATTGTTTGATGACTGCAGGTGCTGAAGACCAGCTGATTGCAGCCATCGGCCATTTGATGATGATTCTAGAAAATTATCGGAGTACTGACGCTGGTGGTGCACAGTCGATGATGCACCAGATCTCTGCCTTCCAACAGCATTCATTTTCTCTCTCTAAAATGAACAGATTGAATGAAATGGATGAATGAGAGAGAAAGAGAGGGTTTGCAGATGAAAGTGTAAAGACTTGATCTGAGAGAAGCTTTGAAGTTCAACGGCTGCGATTCATTTCTGCACAGTAAAAGTTTTAAAAAAATTGAAGAGAAACCGAGAAAGGTAAAAGATTACAAGAATTACCAGGGATTAATTAAAAGCCTGTTAAAAATTTGAATCTAATTTGAAAGGAGGTGAGAGCGGCATGAGTTATACGTGTGAGAAATTCTATTGGTTGATGAAAGGAGGTGGGACCCGCTTGTTTTTGAATTCAGGATACTATCTGTCCAATCCTTTGCCGTTTCACGTGGTGGGGCTGTGTCGTTTTTGTACAACTATCCTCCTCCTTTACTCGAGGTTAAGGACTAATTTGACTGACATGTGTCATGATTCTACTTCAAATTTGAGTCTAATCCTTGAGAGCAATTTGTTTTAAGGAGTATCAAATCAATATGGTGAGACAAAATGAAAATTAATGTTCTTAACTTTTTAGTAAGAATTTCAAAACCATGTACTTTCTTTATCTTTTGACATCTTCTTTCTTGCATATTCCCTTCTTAAGTATAACAATTTAAGAAAGAAATTTGTAAAAAGACAAGATAAGCACGGATTGTCTTGAAGCAAATGTTAAGAATGAGTACGACAAGGACAAGACCATGCGAAAGAGGGAAACTTGATGTTTACCCTCATGCGAGACCCCTTCTTTTGCACTATGCCTCCTTCTACTTCCATTTGCTCGAGCTCAAGGGATGCTTATGTTTCAATTTCGAGCTCTCTTATAATTTCTACTCAAGAGTCTCTTGAGTCTAGGATAAAGGGATAAGAAAATGCATGGAAAGATGAGACGGGAGATAAAGGGGAAAAACACACAAATAAAGAGAGAGGGAAGGGCAAAGAGATACGAGTGATGGGAAATGGAAAAGATAAAGTCGAGAAATCGTTTTAAGAAATATTAAGTTGGGTATGAATAAGATCACACCTCTTAGACGAGCTCGATATGCACTTCTT
>CAIGRH010164606.1:0-23952 GCA_903798295.1 Fraxinus nigra | reverse complement strand
CTTGGGACGGGTCGTGTCACTTACTCCCACCTTCTTGACGAAATTGTAAACCCCACAAGGTTTACACACCTGTTGTTCAAGAATTAATAACTAACTTCAACACAGAGATATTAGACGAAGAAAGTGTTCACTATCACGAAACTTATGTGAAGGGAGTTTAGGTTCCGTTTAACCCTATCATTATCAAAGCTATTATAATATCAAAGAGGGTTTCGAATCGCCAGAAATAGCCAATTGGAATGAGGTTGAAGAATTTATATATCCATTGGACGGGCCTCATCGTTGCCCACAAACCAATATAGTTTGTCATGGTGACATGAAAGATAACCTCTACTTTTTTCGTCAGTTGCTCTCATTCAATGTGGTCCCAATAACACATAATACATACTTTTATCAACCCAGAATGACGTTGTTGTATAGACTTGCGATGGGATATTATCTGAATTTTGGGAAGCTCATCTTTAACATCATTAGGAAAGTTGCTTTGAATTAGAGAGGTCGTTCAAAGTAATATTTCCTAGTTTGATTTCTGCTTGTACAAGAGAGCCAATGACATCGACCGTAGCGAAGAAAAAGGTGTCGCTATATTTATGCCTCATATTAATGAGGAAGATAATGAAGATGAAGAAGACATGCATACTCAGGACAAAAGACGAGTTGAAAGGCCAATCCCGATATTCCCACCAAGACACAATCGTCAAGTTGGTGTGGACTCGTTGGAATTTGGTTTTAATAATGAAAATAAAATTTAGTTAAGTATGGAAAAGTGACTTTCATGTCAACTTTAACCGAAAGTGCAAACTTGATCTGATAGTCAAATTATGAATATAAATAGATTAACTTGTTCGACTCGTTGAGTAGATCGTCTTGGCATATTTGGAATCTCAAAACCAATTTTTGATGAATAAGAAATTGCAAAAAAAGTGAGATAGAAAAGAGGTATATGGGTTGGAAAAATTGCTAAATCTATCGCTCACTTATCGCTCGAGCAACACTCTAATGACAAGCGAGCGAGAGAAGTTTCGATGAAAATGTGTTACTATCGCTCGAGCGACATGCTAGCGACAACAAATACTGCGACCTTTGGCAAAGGTTGCTAAGTTTGGGGTGCGATACTTCACTCACAACCTGTACTCCTCTATATATAGGATTCTTTGGACGTCCATTATGCATCCCATATCATTTTCGCATTGATCATTACATCAAAACTCTTGCAAAATATTCTCAAAAGTCATTCCAAAACCATTTTCTTGTAGACAAAATTATCGTTACAAGTTTGTTGTTACTTGTGGTATGAAGTGCTTCTACCATAAATTGTATCTGTTGTATCTTGAGAGACAAATGTCGTAGAAAACTTGTCTTGGATTATGATTTTCACTGTATTTTCTTTTTCCTTACCTTATTTCTTTCCATTTTCTAGAGCTTAATTACGCTTCTGCAAATTAAAATTAAATATTTTCTTAGTCTAAACAAACATTTACATATACTAACACATCAACATTTCTACAGGACTTTGGTCCAGTATTGAGGAATATGTAGACATCTATACAAGATCAAAATAATGTAATAAGGTAACTATAAGAGGGGCAAAATGAACTGCAAGAAGGATAGAGGTAGCTACAAGACGGATAGGATATGATCTTTACCACACTCCGTACCATGGATGCGCTTCATTGTCTGGATCGCGATGAAATGATGATGCTCGTGGGACATTTCCATTGGCGTAGGGCCCACCACCACATCCCGTAGATAATTGAAGCGGTAGACACATTATACCTCCACCCCAAGGAGATCCCCATAAAATCTTTCCGTATAATGATAATGATATTTGAAGTTGTTTGTGATTTATGAAATGTAATTGAGGGATGCCTCTTTGACTAGGTTAACATTTGTTCATGTTAGATTAATATATCTTGTGCATAACAGTCATGAATTCACATACTATTGGGGTTAGAACAATTGACATAATAGGTCATTAAAACCGAGATCAAATTAGAAAACACAACCACAAAACCAAAGGAAAGAGTAGCCAAGGCACGTGGAAAAAAGTTGCCTACAATGTTGTGTGAAGCTAGCCTTGAGTACTCATTACCAATGTTTAGTAGATGATCTATCAGGAAAGAGTTGTGCATGCAAGGTAAAACGCAACTACCCTCGATAACCAAACGAAAGATCCAAAAAATAGAAGAAAGAGACTAAGTTAAACTATGTTTTGATAGCATATCTTAGATGTTTTTTGTGAATTTACTGAGCAGTTTCAAGATTCAAGGTAAATACGACGTGCTATTTAAAATGTTAATTGTTGTTTACATGTGTGTTGAATAGGTAACCTTTCTCGGGACTAACAAGAGATTAAGTTTGGGGATATTTGATAATTGTATTTTATACGCTTATTTTTAGTTTTAATCTACATAAATTACAACAAATTGAGTGAAAATCTACCTAATTAAGCCCCTATTTGCTGGCCTTTAATTCAAAAGTATTTTTTCTATATACTAATTTTCAAATAGGCATTCAAATAATAAAATATTTTGCATATAAACTCAAATTTTTTTTTCTACTTTTTAATTACACATTCTCAAAAAATTCAATATTCAAAATATTATTTTTCCGAAATAATGACCCGAGACTAGGGGCTAAGTTATGTGATTTTTAAGTGAAGATTAGATTTGAGTGCAACTGGTGCGAAAAGTGATGATTTTGATTTTAACTGGAGATTGATTCGGGCATTTGAAGATCATCTAGGGTGCAATTAATCAATTGGAAGAAGTGTTGGAACAACTAGGTACAATCTATGAGTTTGAAGAGGCAAAGTTGACAATTGGAAAGTTTGGAGAACAAATCGCAAACTGTTGGAACTTTCATCTGGCCAAGACATTATGAATTTGTAATTTATGGAAGGACGAAGGAGGAATTAAAAAGAAAACTTAGGGACCGTAATGGAAAAATGAAAGTTGCAGGACCAAATTGCTAAAAAGGAATTGCATCCAAAGTATAGTCGCAGTTAGCAAATTAACGACCATAGATCAATCGTTGGGAGTACGTATTTACCGAGGTTTTGCAACCCACGACTCGGTTCGACGAGGGTATTTTGGTAATTTTATATTCTTCTTTTAGAGGTTTTTTTTTTTAAATTATTTTTTTATTTACAGAACTCCTAATAAACTATGACACTATATAAGGACCCATTTTAGGTTAGAAAAAGGCCCTACACTTCTCTTTTATCAAAGTAATAGCTATTATCCATTAACAACGAGGGTTTGGAACTTCATTTGGGAAAGAAGAAGATCTTACTGCAACATTATTCCAATTCTCTTCATCTTGATTCAAAACGCGGTGATGTATTTCATTATTATTCTTTGTATTTCTTCATTTAGTATGCACAACTAAGCTTTTTGTTAGGGTGAAGAATGTAGTTTATTGAGATCCTTTTATTTAATTTTCAAGATTCTAGTTTTCAAATTTGTATGTGTAGATTTTGTATGCTTTGAATTACTTGGCATAACTTGATGATTTTGTGAATCTATAACGAATAGAAGCGTAAATTATAGATTTAGGCCACATAGTAAAATTCGACAATTTGGTAAAACTGTAGAGATAGCTTTTATGGTTAATGATGTCGTTAAATGGATTGTTAGAGATTTAAGGCACTCAATTAAGGTATATCTGGATTCTCATATAGATATAGAATTGAGTCAATTAAATAGAATCAATTTTAATTCGAGAGAGGTAAATTAAATATGTTACAAGAATCCGACCGAACACAACATTAAGTATAGAATCTTAATTAGAGAATTAAATATGATTGATAAATTACATTTTACGCCTAAATATATTCGTCATATTTAAAACCTATTCGATTATTTTGTGAATTTCGTAACATTAAGTTCGTTAGTATACTTTAGATCATCAATCACTAAATACATTTTGTTTTCATCGAGTAGAAGTTACAAATAGTAAATTACGAATAAATAGTAGTCTTTTTGGGAGCGATTATGTGGACTCATAGGTCCATTGTACTACTTGTTCAATATTTTACACTTATGATAGAAAAATACAATAGTTCTCAATTAAAAACAGTCGATTTATCAATAACATTTTCAAAATTTTTCAAATCTAACAATCACTTTTGTAAGGAAAAATAGTGTCACATTTTCCACAACTTATGCTTTTTGTTGGCTTCCTTAATTATGTGTTAGTTCACTTATAAATTTATTAGGGTATGGTAAGTGTAAATATTATACTTATCATAGCCACCAAAAATGGCCTTTTAGAGTTTTTTTATGAGCTAGTTACTTGGCCCCTATTCGACTTGGATAAAAACTAATTTTTTAGTAGATTTTGATAAAATTTGGTAAAATGTTGATTGAAAAGTTTATAAAAATTATGGGCCCCATGAAATTTATTGCTGAAAGTAAGGTTGGATAGAATTAAATTTTAAGAAATGAGGGCCACACAACTCTTTAATACTATGCGTAGATTGATTATTTTAGGAGAAAATTAGGTATTGAAATAGGAAAAAAAATTAAAATGAACGAGTTTTGATCAATATGGATAAAACTTAAGTGAATTTTTGAATTGAGGATCAAAGCATCACATTTGGAAGTTGAATGACCTAAATTACAAATATTGGAGGACTTGGACTGAACAAAAAAATGAATCATAAACTAAACATGAAGGATGTCATTTTTCTCTCGACATCATAGTAAAAACCCTTAAGGTTAATATAAATTAGGGGAATTTGAATTTTAAAAGTTAATTTTTAAGATAATTTTATCCCATCCATCGAGATTCATGAAAATATAAATTGAAATTATAATAATTGATTTAAATTACTTATTTTTATAATAAATAAATAATGCATTTATTACCTGATTTGTGAGAAGGAAAACCTGAAGACATGGTTTTGTCTAATTTTCTATTGATTAAATGGCACAATGTCAATTAATACAAAGACCACCTTCATCTTTTAATATAGCACCGGTCATCCAATTTTTCCATGCAATTCTCGGTTTCTTGCTCCCCACAAAAAAAATTCCAGACATTGGCTTTGAGTTGATTGAAGAATCAAACCTGAACTTTAAATATACTCAAATTAGGGCATATACATCTAGCCAAGAACGTTAAGGAACCCAAACCAACGACGAAGAACGTTAAGAGTTTAATGTTAGAGATGTAGTATTCATTCAATTATCATTGGTTTTTTCGAAATCCTAGACATAATCGATATTTCATACATAAGCTGAAGCTACGGGAATCAATAAGTCAAATACACATGTCCCACATGATATACTATGGAAATGGACAATACCATTTGTACATTCCAATGAAAGCCAAGGATAACTAACCAAGAGGGGGTGAATTGATTTTTAAAAACTTTTTCGAAGAATTGATCTAAATTTAAGCAAGTAAAGATTAAATAAATCAATTCAAATAATAAGCGAAAATATGAAAGCGATAAGCAAAAGGTGAAAGTTGTGTCAAACGATGTAATTGTGGAGGTTTGATCCAAAACAATGATCTATGTCTTCCGTTATTGAGCTCTTCAGCACGAGCAAGATCTTTTTCAATATTTTGATTGACTTATGGTTTAATCCAACCTTTTACAACACTTCTGATGACTTACAAATAAGGAACATCAATTCTTATACAATGTTGAGTTTTATGGGACCTCAATATGACACACACTATTGCACTTTATGAGACTTCAATATGACAAACACGGTAACTTACAACAAGGAGCACTGATCCTTATACAATGTTGATCTTTTTGGGACTTCAACACGACCCACACTTTATCGAAATGATTTTTGCAATGGAATTCCTATCTTGATAAACAATACAAACAAGTTAAGTATTAAAAGAGACTAACACCTCAATGAATAACAATAAATGATAACTCAAGTGTTAGATGAAAATGCATATAATAATTACAAATTTGATTCAATCAATCAAAAAATTTCAGTGAGAAGACGAAGAAGAAATAAATGCAACATAAGTTCAAAATGTATGAGTTAATGAATATGACGCTACTCAAATCAGATTACTACCCCCTACATCATTGCCTTTGATAGAAATGTTGAAATTTTATGAAACTTTAAATTTTATAAAACTTTAAAACCTAATAGCTTAGTTGTCAAGATCTTCCATGTCAAATCATCAAGCAAATTAATCATCCAGAACATGTCTTAATTCTTTGGGAATAATTTCTTATTATTGGATCTTGATTCCGGATTATTAACTTTTTTTGGTTCTCGAGTTCTTGATATTGATTTTACTTCTTGCTCTATAATCTTGATTGCCTTGTTTTTCGATTTAATTGTTACAATCCTTCTTCTTGATGGTGAGTTTTGGATCTTCATCTTTAATATACTCTCTTGTATTCTTGTGTTGATGACATGACACAAAGAATGAGAAGTTGCATATGAATTAGGGACAATAACCTTATATATAGTTTCTATATGTATTTGACCAATCGTCATATACAACGGATGTGGTCTCTATACACATATAATTTAGCCTACACTTTATTTAGATGTCGCAAGCCCTACAATTTAATTCTTTATTAGATCACTTTTATTGTGCTCAACTTTAAGATAGTCTTATACACAATTAATTACATATGTAGGCCCAATGACAAATTAATAAATCCAACAATCTCCCACTTAGGCCACATATGTTACCTTATAAATGTTTATAACCTCACGACGTCAAAACATTTGCTATCATAACCAAAAGCATCTCCGAACAATCTCATCCATTGATTATATCAATATGGGATCATAGCGATTTTCGTTACAAATATCAAAACTAAACACTCAATGGTCACGTTTATCACTACAGTAAAATGATACAGACCAAGTGTAGATGTGTTGCATGGAAATTACATGTAATGTGATCCAAATATGTCTATTTTCAAGTGGTCATACCTTATTCTTTAATGAGATCAACTATAATCAGAGTGGAACTGAATGAATACTTTATTTCTAAAATAAACCGAATGTACATGGATAAAAAATATGTGTCTAAAATTGACAACATTCAAATACAAACTCTCACTAAATTGGTATATCATCAAAAGATGCAAAACTTATGTGAGTATTATGTTCATGAAAGACCTTGTGTGGTAGCCATTTAATAAATAGATCCATGATTATGGAGTGTGTCTTAATATGCTTTATAGAAACTTAACCACTCTAACATGATTAGAATCAAAATATCTAATTATCTCCAATTGGTCCGATTTTCCTGAATGTGATCATGTAATCCTTAGTTCTCTATAAAAATCGAATAACCTAATGGCTGCTTTCCAAATTTTCATCCCCGAGTTACTTAAATATTTTTCTAGCATTCCAACAATGAATGTTATATTCGGATGTGTACAAACCTAAATATACATTAAATTTTCAATTGTTGAAGCATGTGGAATTTTGTGCATTTTCCTTTATTTAAGTTTATCTCGGGGCATTAATTGAGACTAAAATTGTATCTCTTAGCAACATGGGTATCACCTGATTTGCATGCATGTATCTCAAATCTCTTAAGAATCTTATCGATACACCTCTTTTATGATAATCTAAAAATACATCGAGATCGATCCCTGTGTATCTATATCCTTAAAACAAAAGAGGCGTCACCAAAAAATTTTCATTTCAGATTTCCATGATAGAAATTTCTTGGTCTCATACAATAAGCTTATATCATTGTAGAGAAATAGTATGTCACCGACATACAATATCAACAAATATGCTTACTCCTACTGAACTTGTGATATATATAATCATCAACTGGATTCATCTCAAAACCTAATGAGATAATTATTTGAAGAAATTTGTGAGACCATTATAGGAAACCAGCTTAAGCCCATATATAAATTTCTTTAATTTGTAAATCATTTGACATAGCTTTAGATTCAAATATGTCACAAATGTCATGATTATACTAAAAGAGTCTTTCATAGAAACTGGACAAAAAGTCTATTTAATGTCAATGCCTTCTTTTTGAGTAAAGTCATTAGCAACAAGACGAGCCTCATATTTCTCCACATCACCTTTCGAATCCATCTTGGTTTTAAATATTCAATTACAACCAATAGGTTTCCCACCTTCAGGCAATAAGATGAGTTCACAAACATCATTGTTACTTATGAACNTAATGAGATAATTATTTGAAGAAATTTGTGAGACCATTATAGGAAACCAGCTTAAGCCCATATATAAATTTCTTTAATTTGTAAATCATTTGACATAGCTTTAGATTCAAATATGTCACAAATGTCATGATTATACTAAAAGAGTCTTTCATAGAAACTGGACAAAAAGTCTATTTAATGTCAATGCCTTCTTTTTGAGTAAAGTCATTAGCAACAAGACGAGCCTCATATTTCTCCACATCACCTTTCGAATCCATCTTGGTTTTAAATATTCAATTACAACCAATAGGTTTCCCACCTTCAGGCAATAAGATGAGTTCACAAACATCATTGTTACTTATGAACTTTATCTCTTTATGCATGACATCAATCCACTCTTTAGAATTATTCATTTGCATAGCTTGATGAAAGTTAATTGATCAGTCATTCTTGCATGCCATCTTTATTTTCTTGAAGAAAGACTATAAAGTCATTCGAAATTATCTTTCTTCTTTTTAATAGTGGATTTCCTTAATGACATTTGTTCTTAAGGTTGTTGAGTTTGTTTTTCTGAAACAATCTCTTAATTGTGTATTGGGGATTTTTTAATATTGTCTTGATCCAAAGTCACTTCTTTAACAAGATCTATAGCAAGAATTTGTCTCTAGTGATGATCACTGTCAATTGCAATAAAAGAAATATATGCACATTCTTCCTCCAAGACAAAATCCTTAACCTTATAACCTTATCTCCCCCCGCAAACTCTACATACTCAAGAAATCTAACATTTTACATTTCGAAAATTTGGCCTAATAATGGGATCTTTTAAAAAAAACTTGTAAACACTTAATAATTGCTTTACTTAGAACTTTGTTAAGAATTTAAGGTGTAGTTTTTAGTGCTTCTATCTAGAGAAATTCTGATGTACTGTGGGACGATTCTACATTTCTCTAGAAAATTAGCAAAAACCTTGACATTGTTCTCCTAATTCGTCGTATCTGTCATAGTATTCACCACTATAGTACAAATTGACTTGTAAAATTCTTTTTCAACTTCAGACTTGTATGCGTTAAACATGTCTAGTAATTGAGATTTCTCATAGATGAGATATAGGTAGCCATAGCGAGAGAAATTCGTCTATGAACAAAATAAGTTACCGTTGATCATTCCAAGAAGTCGAATTGAAGGCCCACAGGTATCCGTATGAATTAGTTCTAAAACGCCTGAAGTCCTATTGGTACCTAATCTCTTTATATTTGTTTGTTTTTCCTTAAAGTAATTAACATAAACACTTAAGTTTGAAAAATTAAGGGAATCAAGAATTTCTTGTGACACAACATTTTCCAATCTTTTAGGAGATGTTACCTAATCGCTTGTGCCATAATGAAGCAAAATTCTCATTAGTTAATTTATGTTTAATACCATGTGAATTCACATGCACGATATTTTTAATAAGAGGCAACTGTATTAAACAGATATAGGTTATCGTAACAAGATAAAGAACTGATATCCATAATATTTGAACTAAGAAAGAAAATAAACTGACTATTTTTAATTGAACAAGAGTAACCGAATTTATCTCATGTAGAAATAGATGCTAAATTCTGTCTAAAAGATGGTACCGCAAATATCTCTTTCATATTTAAATTATAACCAGTCTTTATTAATAACCTAAAAGTTCTCATATCTTCAAACTTAACTGATTTGTCATTGCTCCACATAGAGAAATCTATTAGCATCGATTAACTTTTGGCTGTTCAGGCAACCTCGCATAGACACACTTATGTGAGTGGTTGCGCTAGAATTTTATCCACTAAGTGTGTATAGGTATTGAAAATATATTAACTTCTAAACAAATCAAAGTGAGAAGTGTACGTTTCTTTACACGTCAAGAGTTGTATTTAGTACACTCTCTCTTCATGTATCTCAGATTTTCACAAAAGTAATAGCAAGATTTATCCATTTCAGGCTTTCATGGTTTATCTTGAACCGAATCGGATGCAACTTTCTAATTTTTTATAATTTGTCCTTAGAGGTACTTGCCAAGTGAGTAATATCAGTTTTATCTTGCTTAACCTTTCTTCTTCTTCTTCCAAACAATGTGGAATGAGCTAAGTAAGAATTCACTTTCCCTTTGACACGTGATCTGACCTTAAATTTGTCAAATTGTGCAAGAATAGAAATAAAATCTAAATGCACAAACAAGTCATCAGACATGTCAATTTTTAATGTTTTTAATTCTGAAGCAAAATGAGACATATCCATGATACACTCCATATATTTTCTTTAACCTTATACTTTAGTGAAACTAAGTTCAACAAAAGGCATGCTAGTTTCGGCTATATTGCCTTTTGCAAAGCGTTTTTCAATTTCATCAAGAATCTCCTCAGCAGTAGTTACATTATTGGATACCACGTCCCTAAATGCTGTTAGGATTTCACGTTTCATGATCATAAGACTTATGCGGTTTGAATGATCCCACTTATCCGAATCTCATTGTTATTAGTGGAACATTTATCCGTAAGATTAGTGGGTTGTTCAATCCTTAATGTAAGGTCTATATCAATGCCGCCAAGAACAATATTGACGTTCTCTTTCTAGCCCTTAAACTTTGGTTTATGCGCATGAATGAAATTGACGTTGGCAAATATTGTAGAAGTCGATAGATTAACTGAATAAATAACAAAAACCTAATTAACATGTTCACATATGAATTTGTATTGGACAATCAATAATTTCAAATAATGGTGAACCCCATCACAAGAGACCAAGTACAATATTGATATTTAGTCTTTGGACAAAAATACAAACTTGTAAGTGACACTCTTGGTGTAATAATCAAATATTGACAATAAATTCGGTCAAACATAAAGTCTATCTTTGGATCGATTCGATGTTCACACAATGAAAAGCTTTACAATTGTCACATATTTATCACCACATGTATGTAAATAATTCGATCAAATATTAACCTTCTTTTGGACCGGTCAATACCCTCATGAATTATATACACACAACTTTCCTAACTTTTCAAATAAATTAATTTAGGTAAGAGAGGTTACTTTGGTAACATATGGTTCAACTAATCTATTTTAGAAAATTAATAATTTAAAACAATTTTAAATACCAAGATTTAAAATTGATTGTTCCTTAAACCTTATCATTTTTATTTATTTATTTATTTATTTATTTTGACCAAAAAAATAAAATAAAATAAAAAATCAGAAGGTCAATGTCAATGCGCTGCAGCGCTGCCTTTACTGGCCAATGAAATAGCGCCCCGTTACTGCCCATGGAGTTAAGCAGCCAAAATTATTGATTTTTCTTCTAAATTGCTTCAACCATCACAATCACATGCCCACATGATTAGTGTCGAGACCAAACATGCACAATTAACACAAGGAACCGTGATCTACTAATGATCACTTAATTTGACTTCTAAAATAGATGGAATGATTATTTATTTTGAAATCTCCACTAATTAATTACTCATGTTTTAATCATTAATCCAAAATTAGAAATTTTTTTTCTTAATGTTGAATCCGGAATAAAAAAAATAAAGTAATCAATTATAATCGTACTCAAATTCAACAATTAATTTATAAGATCGTCAAATTCGAAAAAAAAAAAATCCAAAATCTTGAAATTTAGGGTTTAAAATTCACATCCCAAAATTAAGAAATTTCAAAATATGAATTTTGACTCTAATTTTTTTTTTAATTTTTTTTTGAATCTCAATGATTCAATATAAATGTGACTCTGGTACCACTTGTTGAAATTTTATAAAATTTTAAACTTTTATAAAACTAGAATCCTAATTGCTTAATTTCAGATCTTCTATGTCAAATTATCAAGAAAATTAATAATGCGGAACATACCTTAATTTTTTGGGAATAATTTCTTATTAATGGATTTTGATTCCGGATCTTGAATCTTGATTATTGGCTCTTTTCGTTCTTGAGTTCTTGATCTCTGTTTTGCTTCTTGCTCCATAATCTTGATTGTCTTATTTTTCGATTTAATTGCTCAAATCCTTCTTCTTAATTGTGGATTTTTGGATCTTCTTTTTCAATATGCTTTCTCTTTTATTCTTGTGAAAGTTGCATATGAATTGGACACATAACACTATATATAATTTTCATATGTATTTGGCTTATCGTCAAATATAACTCTAATGAATTGGTCTCTACAAATATAATCCGATCCACACTTTATTTAGATGCCTTAAACCCAACAATTTAATTCTTTATTAGATCACTTTAATTGAGCTCAACTTTAAAATAATTTTATACACAATTAATTATATATGTAGGCCTACAATGACAAATTAATAAACTTAGCATTTTCTGATCAAAATATTGTTTACCGTCACACGATATTACTTTTATTTTCGGAAGACGATAAAATTAAGTGCATGGCAGCCAGCTTGCCGAATTTTACCAACTGAAAAGGACAGCTGCATTGCAGATAAGGATCGAAAATAGAATTTCTCCATACAATTGCGTCCACAGAAGATGATTGGTTCTGGTCTTGATGGTAACTATTGCAAGTATTCACTTTTTTAATCCCAGGCGCGAAACGTGCACAATCTTCATAAATAGATGACGATAATTCAAATTCATGATCACTTTTGTTTTCTTTGATACAATGTAGACTTATTATATCTAAAAGTTTAAACTATTAATGATTCAGAACTCTTTATCTTTTCAAAGTTAATCTTCATCATTTTCCTCAACAATTTGCATGCAAGGAGTGGTTATGATTTAAGAGATTTGAGAATGCATGACTAGGCCTTTTTATTAGAAGGGACGTCTTGCGGCCGAAAGAATTCGCATAATAAAATTCTTATGATTGGTAAGTTTATACAATCGAGTACTCCTTATGCGTCTCTAAAGATCGCGACTGAAAAATATTAGGACAACTTAAAACATAATTGCACATTACAGATTACAAATTACAAACAGATATGATTATCTATAGGATGAAAAGTACTTAACATTTCACATACAGAAGGTTCATCTCGATTCTCTTTTCTTATGTTATAACAAACTTCACCAAGCTATATCTAGATTGATGACAAATTCATACTAATTTATAGTACACACACGACAATTGTTTTTGTTCTTGCTTTATTTCGAATATCAATGATGGAATAAAACATTCAAGATTTCCCGAGATGATGAGTTTCCACATCTACCGTGATATCTATGTAATAAGCCAACCACGAAATTGGATGTGGAACATCTTCACTTAACATCTCGTATTCCAAAGTCCATGTAACATGGTCGATCCCATCTTTTGTTTCAACATGAACAGTTACAGTGAATGTCTTGTAGAATTCCATCACATCTCCTTCGAGGACCTTAACAACCAATGCCTTTTTCTCTTCATCAATGGAGTCAAGTACCATTTTTGCACTCTGCTCTTTTCCATCTATTCAAATAATAAAAAATATTTAATCTACAAATAGAGGTATACGCACATAGGAAGCCAAAATAAACTTAACTATGATGATATGAAAAACTTTTTAATGTTAATTATCCATATATTTCGAACAAAAAACTAGACGATTTGACATAAAATAGATGGTTTTTTCTCTTTCGACTTTATATATGAATTATTGATGACTCATTTTTACAAAAGAGAAATCTATGTTAGCTGGTATTTTTCAACAAAAAGTTGCTAAAAAAACCTAAACATTCATACTGTCAATTGCTCGACTCACCGCACAGCACAATATTTTGTCGTTAAATCATAGAGTACTAGACATAAATGAAGACGAGAGGTGCACGACTAATTTGTCTGTTTTTTATTTTATTTTTTAATTCTATCTAATCGAACTTACTAAATATACTAAACACATGCAACAAGTGCAGTGAGTAAATATTGGATTACCTAGGGAGTATTTGAAAAACACGACGCAACCTGCACTTCCGAACTCTCCTTCAACCAAGTCACAAGCATGTACCTTTCCAACGCAGGCGTCGGCTAACTGGTGTGGCTTATGCCTGAAGAATTCATGAAACACATCTCCACCAGCCTTGAACTCTAACTGAGCAATTAACTTACCAGTTAATCCCATTTCTTATTCTTGATTGTTTAAATGGAAAAATGACAAATATTGAAATACAACGAAACAAATGTAGTTAGTGTAATGCAGATTTACGTTCAACATCTCATGATTTTATAGTCATTTCTAAATATTTTATTTGATTTTTTCAGACCATTTTTTCCTGTATGGTACCCACAGAAATGTGAAAATGACAACTGATCAAGTGCATTGAATCTAAGGATTGAACACTCTTTCTATAATTGGTTTCCACTAAAGATAACTGATTCGGGGTTTTCCTGTAATTAGAAAAATAGAGGAAAAAGCAAAAGGAAACATACAATTTTACCTTTGTTTCAAATATGACATCTGCAAAAATTGATATTCTTTGATTTTTTTTTCCACCAACTTTTTATGGTTTCCACTGAAGATTACTGATTAGGTGGTTTTGATAGTATATGTTGCAAGTGGTTGTCGACTAACTGTCGAACCAACTCATTTAAAAGTTTAAACCAAATTTCATTTTCAGCACACCCCTTTTGTGCATACTAGATTCATATATCCAAAACGTGCACAATTTTCATAAATGGTAACGATAAAATATGAACTTGTCACTTTTGTTACCGTGGAGTTGAACAAAAACATCTAAAAACTTGTACATTCGAGGCTTAATACTTTTTATACTCATTTAAATTTGATCTCCAAGAGTTGTTTTGGATAAATAATGGTCCCCCAATAGTTTGCGTGCAAGACGGTAAAGATTAATAGATGGAGAATGCATTACACGTTCTTTTCAGCAGATGGAGATATCGTATAGAGGGGACAAATATAGGAAAATAGGAAGAGAAAAAAAAAAAGGATCGTACAATTTTACCTTTGTAGAGATACAGATGCTAATAATAATTCAAATATGACATCTGCAAAAATTGATATTCTTTGATTTTATATTTTTTTTTTACGAATTTTTTATGGTTTGTAATTGGACCTTAATCTACAGTCCCTTTCTGGATAAGATTGGAGTGTTTAAATTGTGGCTGGAGCTGCTTCGGGGTTGGAAACGCGTTTCGACAATGATTCATTTATATCTTTAAATAATTCACGCAGGAAAAAGTGTGGGATTTGTTCCACTGGAAGACAGCCCTAACCCTGAATTGAGTTATCTGATATACATTGTTCGTGATTCATGCAAATTGCTATGTATTTGATAAGGAGATTAGATAGTACTGGTCAGTATTTAAGAATGAATTTTAAGCCAAATTACATTTTTAAAATATCAATATATAATCTGTATTAGTATTGATTTTTAACCATCTCATCTAAAAACTATTTGATGTAAAGCGAGATAGGCTAAGCCTTTTATGACATTCAATCGCCATCATTTGACAAACCTGACTCATGGGCTTAGGAGATGCCTTGTTGCACCATAACAATTGTTATCTCATTAAGATGTTCTTGTGACTTAAAAAAGCATATCCTAGTTTTTTTTTTTTTTTTTAAAATGAGCGGCTTGCTCTTATTAATAGAACCTCACTTGTGGTGGAGGAATACTGTGGTTACAAATCAAATAAAACCAACTAGACTTCTTTTGTTTTTTGTTTTTTTTCCAATCTCCTTGTAATCTAAAACAACATTGGAAGATTTAAAGTCAAATTGCAGGGAAAAAAATCTCCTAAATTTGGAATACTCAGTTTATCTATACGCAAAGCTCCTCTAACTGATGATGAGATTGCGATAGAATCCATCCAAATCTATAAAACACTATACGCTTCTAGCTTCAACATGATATGAGTCACTGAATTACCCTCGCGATGTATGTGTTGAACTCTATATGAGATTATAGATAATAGATATTCTATTTCTTCCCAGTGATCCTCTAAATACCAAATACCCCAAACCTTCCTCTTTAGCCAATCAACAATAATCAATGAGTCTAGTAACACTTCAAGTCGGTTAATCCCCATCCTTTTAGCATGTCGGAGCCCATATAATAATGCCAATAGTTCAGCACCATTATTGGTACACTTACCAAGATTCTCAACGAAGGCTATGATAATATCACCTTTCTCATTCAAAATAATACCTCCAGCACCACAAATTCCAGGATTTCCTAGGAAACATCCATCGGTATTGAGTTTGTATCACCCCTACATTGGTCGTTGTCATCTCACTACTTTAGTTTTTTTTTTCCTTTTAATCGGCTTTACTGGTATATTAAGTTCCCTCAACACCCATTCATCTCTTCTGCTTAACATTCTCGCTTCTTTTAGTTTTAACCCCACCCAAGAGATCCAAACTTTTATTTTTCTCCAAGCAGCTTCTATAGATTCCATTTTTCCCTCCATCTTGGCCAAATATCGCCACATCCATAAATGCTAGCAAATTATACTAGGAATAATACCTACCAGAGTACCTTAATGTGATGTTTGTTTTGCTATTCAAAACCAAATTTCTATACACTCTCTATATCCTTGAGTCTGCATGCATCGAATTCCTAGTAAGATTGAACATTTCTGCCAAATTTGTTGAGCCACATTCCCCAAGGCCAAGACATGATAAGGATCGAGTTTTACCATCCTACCTGAAAATCAATTGATGTCGGTGAGAGTGTGGTCGATCTCCATCATTTGAGAAATCCACAATGGACTCAAAGCGATATCGTTGAAATCAGGGTTATCCAACCATAATACACTCTAGTTCACGTGTAACCCTAATGGGCATGTACGTAGCTGAAACCTTCACTTCGTAACATGTCGATTCTCTAATATATTGTACCAATAACCTCTCTGTACACATGTTTTTGTTCTCGACTTTACTGTGACCGCAAAAGATTTTGTACATCATCAATAATATTTTGAAGGTCCTATGATCCATCTACTATACCGGTTACGTATTGAACGACATATTAAAATCAATATTAATACGTGACGTGTTTTCTGGTGTGCTTCAGAATTGATTGGCCAAGATGAACTTTTTTTTGGCAATACAATTGTTTCATCAATGCTCAAGTTTAGTTTCCATTTTCAATGTTTTGAAAAAGTAAGGACTTAATGCGTAATTTTCTCGTACCCACTTCAAAAAAAAAAAGGCTTGAAATATTGGTTGCTTAATTAGTTGCTTCAAAATCCATTTGAAACACGATACTCTCTCATCGGTCCAAGTGTCTCAATACTCTCGTTGTCTAGTAGATAACAAAGCTATTGACACGACTAATGATATTCAATCCTATTGATGCTAATCACCAATTTAGCTGTGAATTAATTGATCGAACATCTTAAATATGAGTCGTATTTTTTCATCTAAGATGTTCAATCATATTAGGACACTTATGGACAACTAGGTTTATGCTTAGCACCGATGAGGTAAAATAGCATGTTCCTATAGGCACACTTTTGGCAGTTACCAAGATATTTAGATATCCGTTTTGTATTTATTTGTACTAAACACCGAACACATTTTGTTTTCCTCGCTCTACTCAATATAATTTAATTTATTGACGAAATTAGAGGTGTTAAATGCGGCGATAAGAGCAACTTCACTGGCCGACCCCTAGACTCGCCTTGTCTCAAGAAAGTCCCACGAGCTCATTCTTGGTTGGAGGTGAGCCAAGACGGCTATCGACTCACCTTTTTTTTTTTTAAGCTGAAAATAGTATTTTGCAGCTAAAATGCGAGTCACTCGAGAGCCAACGAGCTGGGGCTCGTACGAGTGATTTGTTGCTCGGCTCGTGTTCGTTGGGATGTGAGCCGAATCGAATCAAGTCGACGAGTAACTCACTTCACTTAACACCCTTAAACGATATAGATAACTTGAGATTTTGCTACATAAGAGTACTATCAACGTTTATTACGAAGTCAATGTAATAAGCCTACCATGAAATGAAACAAAACACCTTTTGCTCCAAAGTCCATTTATCCACGTGATAGGGTTCTCATGTCGAAGAGACGAGCTGTCAAGTTCATTTATAGAAAATAATGAAAAAGATTGAACAGAGTAAATGGAAGACAGAAGGGGTCTCTTTATTAAAACCAGACTGGCATTGATTGATTTTTTCATATGATTGTTTGTCAACGTTATTAGCCTTTGCTTTGCCAATTATTCTGTTTCTTTATACTTTTATATGTAAAGACTAAGTCTTGTGAAGGCTTGTGTGTGCTCTGTGATCTGAGTGAGATTGTTGAAGTTTCATTGATTTCTGCTGGCAAAGTTGCCCTTGAAAGCTTGTCAACCTGAGTCGTTAACTAGAGACCAACTATTGGTCTTTTATTCAAGAAGCGCTGGAGTTTAATGGCCTTTTGTTGTAACTTCTTATTAACCGTGATTATTACAATTTAGTTCCCATTATAGCAATTATTTTTAGATTATCCTTAATAGAATATTTTGTCCTAGATTAGTTTTATTTCCTTACATAGCAGATTTTACATGTATTAATACACCATAGTATTGCAAATTGAATTCATGAAAATTACTTCATTCCACACGAAACTTAACATGGTATCAGAGAATTAGGTTTCGTCTTCCATACCTTGGTTCCTGCCAAGGCTGATCCTGCTCTTGTTCGTGCCTTGGATGCCAACAAATTCCTTACAGATGCTTCATCCCCATATTTCCTGCACTCATCCGATCAACCTAACCAAATTCTTGTTGATATACCTTTTAATGGCGACAACTATCCGGCCTAGCGCCGTGCAATCACTCGTGCATTGAATGCCAAGAACAAATTAGGCTTTATTCTCGGCACCATCAAACGTCCTACCGATGACACCGCTGCAACACTACTTTGGGGCCGTTGCCGTGTCATGATAATGTCATGGCTTCTACACTCAATTGATCGGTCGCTTACACACAGCCAACCTTATGTACTGTGCCACACTGAACGACTTGTGGGTAGAGCTAGAAACCCGTTTACAACAAGCAACCATACCAAAATCTTCCAATTGAAACGGGATTTGGCCAATTTTCACCAAGAACAACAATCAATTACAGTATACTATGGAAAATTGAAGGAGTTATGGAATGAATTAGCCTCCTTACAACCCATGAATCCATGTACATGCAACGCTTCAAAATATCTTGTTGAACTTCAAGACACTGATCGGGTTTATCAATTCCTCATAGGCCTAAACAAAAGTTTCCAACAACTTCGTTCCCAAATTTTGGCTACAGACCCACTTCCATCCATTGGAAGCTGCTATTCCATCCTCCATCAAGAAGAAACGCAGCGTCTGGTTCAATTAACCCCATCTCAACTGGATGCTTCAGCCCTAATCACCCGTTCCACGCTGCCCGACACCTCATCTTGCCCCCGTCGTGTGTGGCCTGCTGGGACTCCTCTACGTAAAGCTTGTGGTAAACCGGGTCACCAAAGGAACAAATGTTTCGAAATTATTGGATACCCGGAGTGGTGGTCGTCCAAGAATAAATGCTACGCGGTTTCTTCCTCACCGACTGCTCATCAAGTGTCCGCCACCAGTACATCTTCAACTGTAAGTGGAATCCCTGGGCTCTCCATCGATCCATATATCCAATTGATGGAGGAACGTGGGTAGTGGATAGTGGTGTCACACACCTTTTTTTTGTCTTTACTGAGAATCGCCTCGATACGATCATTTATGTGTATTTGGTTGTCTTCGCTATACTGACACTACTTCTACCCATCATGATAAGTTTCAACCTCGTGCTCGCCCATGTTTTTTTTAGGATACCCCCCCACTCATCGTGCTATCGGGTCTATGACTTAGACCACAAACGGGTTCTCATATATAGGGATGTCACCTTTCTCGAACATATTTTTCCTTTCCAACTTTGACCTCAACCTCCTACCTCTCCCATTGTCTTACCTCTTTGTGTTCTTGACCCTCTCATTCTTGTTCTGATTCTTCTATTCCACCAACCACTTTTTCTCCTCCTCCAGAAACCCTTCTCGTGCCCCCTCCCACTCATCCTCGTCGCACTATACATCGTCATGCTCACCTTACTAATTATGTATGTCCTACCTTACCACCCACATCATCCGTTATGACTTGCCCCGCTCCAGTCACATCTTCGAGTACGTCTCATCCCATTTTACAGTTTGTTTCATATCGTAATTTCTCTATGAAATATTTTGCTTTTTTATCTGCATTATCACACTCTTCTGACCCTACTCAATATTCTCAAGCTGTTCAACATTCCCAATGGCGTGATGCTATTCAGGCTGAGATACGGGCACTTGAATCTAATAATACTTAGCTTCTTACACCTATCCCTCCAGGCAGGAAACCCATCGATTGTAAGTAGGTCTTCAAAACTAAACTCCATGTAGATGGTTCCATTGAGAGGTATAAAGCTCAATTAGTAGCCAAGAGTTACACTCAAGTTGAGGACCTTGATTATCATGACACTTTCGCTTCTCCCGTGGCTCAACTTATCGTTGTCCGCTGTGTTCTGGCAATTGCAGCAGTTCGTCATTGGCATTTCCATCAGCTTGATGTCAATAATGCATTTCTTCCTGGAGATTTACAGGAAGAGGTCTATATGACGCTTCCTCCAGGATATGGTCGAGATGGGGAAACTCGTGTTTGTTGTATACTAAAATCTCTCTATGGTCTTAAGCAGGCTTCCCGTTATTGGTACTCTAAAGTGTCCTCTGTATTGTTGTCAAATGGTTTCGCTCAGTCTATGGCTGATCACTCACTTTTTACTCGAACCATTGTCTCTTCTTTCACTGTTATTCTAGTTTATGTTGATGACATCTTGATTGTAGGAAATGACCTTTCTACCATCACCACTCTCGAAACGTCACTTGATGACAGGTTCAAGATCAAGGATTTAGGCCACTTGAAATAATTTATTGGTCTTGAAATCACCTGATCACCGTTTGGAATTTTCATTAATTAGAGAAAGTATACTCTTGACATACTTGCCGACTTCGGTAATTTGGGTTCCCGACCTCCCTCTTTTCCCGTGGATCAGAATTTGAAGCTTATTCCTGACTATAACACTATTCTTTCTGATCCCAATGCTTACCGATGGCTAGTGGGTCGACTTTTGTATCTCACCATTACTCGTCCAGACATCTCCTTCTCTGTGCATATGTTGAGCCAATTCATGCAAAATCCTCGAGACTCACATAACTGAGCTGCACTTCATATTCTCCATTATCTGAAAGGATCTTCGAGCCATGGACTATTTTATTTTGCCCAGTGTGATCTCAAGCTTTCTGCGTACTCTGATTCTGATTGGGCTAGCTGCCTTACCACTCATCGTTCCATGACAGTTTTTTTTAGTCACTCTTAGGACTAGTCCCATTTCTTGGCGTACGAAGAAACAAAAGGTTATTTCATGGTCCTCTACCGAAGCTGAGTACCGTGCAATGGCGATGGAAACTTGTGAACTTGTTTGGCTCAAATCTCTTCCGCATGATCTTGTTGTTGTCCATCCGCAACAAATATTGCTCTACTGTGATGATGAGGCCGCTCTCCACATCACCCGTAGTCCTTTTTTTCATGAGCGTACCGAATATATTGAAATAGATTGTCATTTTGTGCGTGAGAAATATCTCTCTCGGCTCATTCTTCCTACTCACGTTTCTACTAAATTTCAACTGGCTCATATCTTCACTAAGGCTTTTGGACATGACCTTTTTCACCATTTCACTCGCAAGTTGGGCATTACAGACCTTCATGCTCCAACTTGAGGGAGAGTATTAACCGTGATTATTATAATTTAGTTCCCACCATAGCAATTATTTCTAGATTATTTTGTCCTAGATTAGTTTTATTTCCTTACATAGCAGATTTTACATGTATTAATATACCATTGTATTGTATATTGAATTAATAAAAATTACTTCATTCCATACGAAACTTAACACTTCTTTCTAGGTTTGAGCGTCGGATGGATTTGTCCGGATATTTCAATTTCCGAAATCACCTATTAGATTTTGAGTATTTCATAAATGGAACGAATCTAATCCTTGTAATTATTGGAACCATTCCCAAACCCAAACTGTCGGTTTCGGTTCGGTTCTATCAATAACAATATATATAAAATAAATACTTTCATATAAACTCTTTCGACTTAATAGGCTACTACCCGACAATATTTATGCAAGATAGAAAGTCAAGCTACGTAATCTTCAAAAAGCTAAAAAAAATCCAGTTAGATGATTAAAAATAGTGAAGATTAAAAATCACATAAAGAAAAAAAATTAAAATATCAAAAATTAAATTACAGTTCGAGAAAAATAACTTTTTCTTAATAAATCTTATTTGATCCATAAATGAGGCATGCTAGAGACCGTACTTTAATTATGGACAATATTTAAATTTTTCTATTTTTAAAACGAAATGACAAAAAAAAATGTTAATTAGATACATAGTTATATAGTATCAAGAACTTGCAGTACGTGTATTGAACTAGCTCTATTTGGGTACAAAAGAAAAAAAAAATTATATTTTATAAGACAACCTCGAACTTGTGATAAAAAAAAAAAGGCATATCATAGCCCAAGCAAAGAATATATCAAGTTCAATTGCCACTCGTTATAAAAATAAAAAATCACTCAAGCTGTAAACAATGCAAATAAATAAAAGCTCGAATTATTGAAAAAAATAAAATGGACGCTTTAATAAAAAGCTTGAACCTTTTGATTTATAGAAAGCTCAGATTTGAAAGATTAAACTGTAGTAACCTCTGAATGCAACAATTTAATGTGAAGTGATGCAAAAAATTAGGAGTCAATAATATTTTTTAGGATTAGAGTCTAAAGTTTTAGACAAATTATTACCTAAATTATAGTTTTTAGACAAATTTTAAAAAAATAAAAAATTATATAAAAAATCAGTTCCATTCGGGTACTTACAATTCTGGTTCAGGAACTAAGAACCAACCCGAACCCAATTGATTCTTGGTTCCAATTTCTAATTTTTTATTTTATTTTTTTGCAATCGGACCAGAACCTCCGGTTCGGATTCAGGATGTTCAATTTTGGTTAAAATGTTGAGGCCTACTTCTTTTTATTGGTGTATAGTGTTCTTTATCCCATCACCTCTTCAATCATTTCTCTTTGTTAACATTGTTCTGTCTACTTACTGCTAAATGCATTTATGGTGCAAATTGCATCAACAACTTATATGATCTTTATTGCATTATCACGTTCCATAATAATGCAAAAATTATGATTGAAAAATGCTATTGAGAATGTAAAAATGGCAATTAAAGAAGTTTATTAAAATCAAAATACAAAATGGAAATGTTATTAAAATGTAAACATTACAATCAAAGAATGCTATGGATACTAAAATTGCGACGGTAAATAAATGCTATCTAAAAGATTTTTATAGAACTTTATAATAACATTCTCTATAATAGAACGTGATGCCTAGCAATTTTGATGTGCCATGCCTTGGTAGTCTCAAATAAGGCGTGTAGGCCTGCCCTATTGGACTTGGCCCTTCCCCATAAAGCCCCACCATCGAGGCATAAACGCCCTCTTGCTACTCATATGCAAGGTGCCATCTTAACCTTCCCTGACCAGGATCGCTCCATACCTGTAGCGTTCACGATCTACCTCTTCAACTGTGTATCGATTTTAAGGCAGGGTGATTAGTGTTAACAAATATAATCTTATTTTATTTTATTGTTTATTAAGGGTAGAATAGTCGTTTTAGTTTCCTTTATTTTAGACTATATATAGTCTCTTTATATTTAGGTTTTGTATTCACTTTTCATTATGCAGAATTAATGAAACCCTAGCCTCCTTTTTTTTTTTCTTTCTTTTCTTTGAATTGTT